>BJCM01271112.1:0-12115 GCA_018326385.1 Flaveria bidentis
TCATGCGAATGGCCCATGCTAATGGACCATACGCATGAACAACTTCATGCGAATGACTCAGTCGCAAGATTGAACCAGGAGACTGGATCAGTCGTATGATTGTAACATAAGATTGGCTCAGTCACACGAATGAACACTCAGTCGTGCGAATGGACCAACCGCATGACTCAATCGCATGACTGAACCATGCTAATGGTTCAGTCGCCCGAATGAGCAACCCTAACCTATAAATACCACCTAATTCGTGGAAAAACGTAAGCATTGAACACACTTCGACTCCAGACATACCCTAGCCGTCCAGAGACCTCTAAGATCATACTCCAGGTTCATAGATCGCAGTAGATCGATTCCCAATCGATTCTTAACGTTAGATTCAATACATAATTGTTTCTACGTGCGTTCTCACTAATTGGATAGCCAATCAAATAGGATTCCGCACTATTTGATTCGGTATACACGTTAATCAGTTAGTACATCATCCAGTACACGGTCCTAATAATTCATCTGTATTTGCTATAGTTCATCTGCATTTGTCACTTGCATTTCCCATACTTAGACTTGCTCATCCGCATTGACTTTCATCCGCATTTGCCATACTTAGTCAATGCCCATCCGCATTGACTTTCATCCACATTTCCCATACTTAGTCAATGCTCATCCGCATTGACTTACTTAGCAGTTAACACTCATCCGCATGAACTATTCATCCGCATTTCTTCCCATTACTCATCCGCATTTGCTTCTGCATACTTAGGCAGATTCTGATCTTAAACATAAGAGCCCTAAACATTAGATCTTAGTTCCCAAGCACCATCTAACATGCTCTAAGCTTCAATCATACATTCAAAGCCTTAGAAACGTAATCATAACATCAACAATCACGCATATAATATAACATCACAACGTAAATGCAGCATACATACATTCAAACGTACGGGTATAAAACCCAGTTTTATGAAAACATACATTCATGTAATTCCAGCCCCAAAATCAGTTTAAACATGTAAAATGAAGGGTTCTAGAACTCACCTCTGCAGCTCTTGAGTATGACTTCTTCCAAACTCGTTTGCAAATTGAATTCAATCGCCTAAAAACCCACTAAAAACATACTCGAATGCATACAAACACACATAAGCATAAACCCGAGGACATAACCGGTTAAGAACACCATAAAAACATAAATTCTTACCTTGAATTCGCACTTTTCTTCTTGTTTCTCTTTAAAACTGAGAGTTCTCTGCTTCCTGCTACTCTCTCTCTCTAAAAATCCAAGAATTTTGTGTATAGAAAGGGTGATGGGCGGCCATGCCACCTTTATCACCAACTTTTCAAACATTTTGTCCTTTTGGACACTTTTTACCCCTAAACTTGGGTTTTATTTATTTTCCTTCTTTTTACTTCACTTTATTCTTTCTTTCCTTATCTTTACAATAACCGGGCGTTATAATTGAGCCGTTCATCCACTTCGATATCCTCAAGTGGAACAATCATACCTTCATCCGCTAGACACTTCCTCACATGAGATACATGAAATGTCGGGTGAATTCCACTTAACTCATCTGGTAATTCTAGTTTATATGCCACCTCTCCTACTCGAGCAACGATTTGGAAAGGCCCTATATACCTTGGGCTCAACTTGCCCCGCTTCCTGAATCGGATAATACCCTTCCAAGGTGGGACCTTCAACATAACTCGGTCACCCACCCTAAACTCAATTGATCTGCACCGTTTATCAGCATATGACTTCTGTCTATTTTTGGCTGCCTTCGTAAAGGCCTTGATCTTTTCAAGCTTCTTAGTCGTAGCCTCGATTACCTTGATGCTCCCTAACTCCTTCTGACCAATATCACCCCAACACACAGGTGTTCGGCATCTCCTACCGTATAGCATCTCATAAGGGGCATACCAATGTTGGCATGATAACTATTGTTGTATAAGAATTTAGCTAACGGTAGGTGGTCATCCCAACTTCCTCCAAAATCGATAACACATGCCCAAAGCATGTCCTCCAATGTCTGAATGGTCGTCTCTGACTGACCATCAGTCTGGGATGATAAGCCATGCTGATGTGTAACCTCGTCGCCATAGCGTCATGGAATTTCATCCAGAATTTGGATGTAAACCAGGTGTCACGATCAGACACAATAGACACCGGCACAGCATGACGAGTTACAATTTCCTTGAGGAACAGATTCGCTAACCTCTCAGATGAATATGTCTCGTAGATTGGTAGGAAGTGAGCACTCTTCGTCAGACGGTCAACAATCACCCATATGGCATCATACCCTTTTAGGGTACGCGGCAGCTTTGTAATAAAATCCATGGTGATATGCTCCCACTTCCATTCCGGTATATCCAAAGGTTGGATCATTCCATACAGCTTTTGATGCTCGACCTTCACTTGTAAGCAAGTAAGGCACTTACTCACATACTCCACCACATCGCGTTTCATACCCGGCCACCAATAATCATTCTTCATGTCTTGACACATTTTTATGGCACCGGGATGAATAGAGTATCGAGTCTTGTGAGCTTCATCCATGATTTTCATGTGTAGATCCCCATGACGAGGGATCCACATTCGCCCAAATCGGGTCCTAACACCAACTGTGTTTTCACCCAATTCCTCAACCAGACCCCTCATTCTTTCCGAGTTAAGATGATCTTCTTTCAATGCCTCATCTTGAAACTCTTTAACATGCTTCATCACATCGGAGGTCATGATTAACTTGTACGCTTTCACCCGAATTGGTTCGGGTCTCTCTTTCCGACTAAAGGCATCCGTCACCACGTTGGGTTTGCCTGGATGGTAATGGATCTCACAGTCATAATCCTTTATGAGCTCCAATCATCGTCTCTATCTCATGTTCAAGTCCTTCTGCTCAAAGAAGTACTTCAAGCTCTTGTGGTCGGTGTATATGGTGCACTTCGTCCCGTAAAGGTAGTGGCTCCAAATCTTTAACGCGAAGACCACAGCTACTAGCTCCAAATCATGAGTAGGATAACTGACCTCATGAACCTTCAACTATCGGGATGCATAGGCTATAGCCTTCCCTCTCTACATTAACACACATCCTTACCCCGAGTAGGAAACATCAGAATAAACCACCAGATCTTCACTTCCATCGGGTAATGACAAAACAAGAGCTTGAGTCAACCGCGCCTTTAATTCTTCAAACGCCTTCTCTTGAGCTTGACCCCATACAAACTTCACATCCTTCCGGGTCAACTTAGTTAGTGGAGAGGCGATCTTAGAGAAGTCTTGGATAAATTTTCTGTAGTAGCCCGCCAAACCCAAGAAACTACGGATCTCGGATGGCATCTTTGGGGACTTCCTCTGCATCACCGCCTCCACCTTTGCCGGGTCCACCATAATCCCGTCAGGATTCACCACATGATCCAAGAATTGAACCTCGCGCAACCAAAACACGCACTTGGAGAACTTGGCGTACAACTTCTCCTTTCTCAACGTCTCTAGAACCTCCCGAATATGACCGGCATGCTCAATCTCGCTCTTCGAATAAATCAGGATATCATCAATAAACACAATCACTAATTTATCTAACATCGGTCGACACACTCGATTCATCAGATCCATAAAAGCAGCTGGCGCATTGGTCAAACCAAAAGATAAGACAAGGAACTCGTAATGACCATACTTAGACTTGCTCATCCGCATTTCATATACTTAGTCAATGCTCATCCGCATTTGCCATACTTAGTCAATGCTCATCTGCATTGACTTTCATCCGCATTTTCCATACTTCGTCAATGCTCATCCACGTTAACTTACTTATCAGTTAACACTCATCCACATGAAATGTTCATACGCATTTCTTCCCATTACTCATCCGCATTTGCTTCTGCATACTTAGGCAGATTCTGATCTTAAACATAAGAGTCCTAAACATCAGATCTCAGTTCCCCAGCACCATCTAACATGTTCTAAGCTTAAATCTTACATTCAAAGCCTTAGAAACATAATCATAACATCAACAATCATGCACATAATTCAACATCACAACGTAAATGCAGCATACATACATTCAAACATATGGGTATAAAACCTAGTTTTATGAAAACATACATTTATACATTTTCAGCCCCAAAATCAGTTGAAACATGTAAAAAGAGGGGTTCTAGAACTCACCTTTGCAGCTCTTAAGTATGACTTCTTCCAAACTCGTTGGCAAATTGAATTCAATCGCCTAGAAACCCACTAAAAACATACCCAAACACATACAAACACAAATAAGCATAAACCCGAGGACATAACCAGTTAAGAACACCATAAAAACTTGAATTCTTACCTTGAATTCGCACTTTTCTTCTTGTTTCTCTTCAAAACCGAGAGTTCTCTGCTTCCTACTACTCTCTCTCTAAAAATCCGAGAATTTTGTGTGTAGAAAGGGTGATGGGCGGCCATGCCACCTTTATAACCAACTTTTCAAACATTTTGTCCTTTTGGACACGTTTTACCCCTAAACTTGGGTTTTATTTCTTTTCCTTCTTTTTACTTCACTGTATTCTTTCGTTCCTTGTCTTTACAATAACCGGGTGTTACACAGTGTAAGAAGCAGACCTCAGTTGCTCTGTCAAGATGTGAAGCTGAATACGTTGCTACTGCAAGTTGCCGCTCGCAAATCATTTGGATTCAATAGCAAATGCGCGACTACGGTTTGCAATTTTCTAACACCCCTATTTTTGTTGATAATTCTGCTGCTATTGTTGTCACCAAAAATCCGGCCCAACACCCGAAAATAAAATACATCGGTATTAAATATCACTTTATACGTGACTATTTTGAAAAGCAATTAATCAATGTTGTTAAAATTAATACGGATTTTCTTAGTCCGAAAAAGAAAAGTGACGTGATTCTAGAAGAAGAAAGTTCTTAGTCCGAAATGTTTTTCTTAGTTTTTTATTTATTATTTTATTTTATTTTCCTGTCTATTAAAATCCAAAAACACAAAATGATTTTCGGTTTTAGAATTTTAGGGGGAGAATAGTTTAGCTTAGTACTCAATTTGCTACAGTATTTATTTACATAAAAAAGCCAGGGAGGAGGGCAGCTTAGCTAAAAGAAATAAAATCAAATCTGTGATTCTGATTCAAAGTTTATGAAAAATGATAGTACACAGGGAACAAATTGTGTGGGACTTCAAAAGGATTTAAATGATTAAGATGCAAAATTCAAAGAATAAGTTTGAGAAGTCTAAGCAAAATAAAAGGAAAAATGATAGTAAAAGTAGTATGCTACTAAGGTAACATAGAGAAAGTAGACTTAGAGGTTGCTAGTTCATTACATGATGTGTCAGTAGATTCAACACAATAGATGAGTAAACCTCATTGGTGATTTAAATTCAAACTAAGTTGTTCAACTCGCTGTGGGTTCCCATCTTATCCTTGGTTAACACAATCAACGCATTTCCAATAAGGGGTGACAAGCAAAATAAACACCACAAATATGTGCGGATGACCATAAAACTGAGCAAAGCACATGGAAAAACTGCTAAGTGCAATCAAGCTAATAACTTATGTTGTTGGTGCGTTATGTGCAAAAGAAAAATAAATGCTCTCACAAGAAGATAGGTTTTGTGCCTCTCTGCTGTGCGGTGGCACTAACCTGAAGATAAGCATAACCTAAATATTCTAGAATTCATTGTTGTTTGCGCCTCTCTACTGTGCGATGGCACTGACCTGAGGCTTGGCATCTCTTTGAAAGCTCTTAAAATAGTTTCTTCTTGTCAAATACTCGTAGACCGCTCAAAAATCTCCTGAGGAATGTGGATTACCATATAAGTGTGGGATCCATATATGCATGTTAAAATAATCAAACCTAACTCATCACCAATGTGAGTCAAAAATCTGTGTATGGATTTAAGTGGACAAATATACTGAAAATCATCGTGAGCCGCAATTCTTAACAGTCAAAATCATTGTGTGCATGTTATAGCTCTACTATGATTTCCTTATATGCAGACACTCTGCCCAAATTTCCTTTACCTTACCACCCTTCAAAGCGTTCAAAAACCTTTCATATGCAGACACTCTGCCCAAATTTCCTTTACCTTGATTACTCACTGATTCTGATCCTAACTGATTTCTCATTCATCTACAGGTATTGTGAGACTGAAATCGACCATAATGATTGGTGTAATCAAACCCTAAATGACCTAATCGATTAAAATCAAGAAATCAGAATAACTCTTCAAATAGAACACTTAAATGGACATAATCATTGATATAAAGGACACTAAGTGATATTTAGAGTCCCTACGAATCTAATGAGTCTAAACACGAAGTCTAACAAAAAGTAATGACCAAGATTTGAGGTTGGAGTGTCGAACAGAGCAATATGCGAATGGACACTCCGAATGAACCTTAATCGCACGGTTGAGCTAGGCGCACAATTCAATCCCACGAATGAATCAATTGGTGACTCAGTCGCACGACTGACTCAACCGCATGGCTTAACATATGACTAAGTTCAGTCGAAGTCTCAATCGCACGACTGAACTCAGCCGCAGGCTCAATCGCACGACTGAACTCAGTCGTATTGTTCAATCGCGCGATTGAACTAGTTTGATCAAAAACAATTTAAGTTTCAACTGTTATCCACAACTCTAATGTTTATGTTTCTTGTGTTACAGCAACATGGTTGATAGATGGACGGTGAGCTCCAAGCAGAATATCTGTGCTCACTTAGATGTTACTACTCGGAATGCTTCCGAGTTTGCTGGGATCATAGCCTTTCTGAGGAGATCCAGGATCTTCAAGGCCATATCTATGCCCTACACGCCATACAGATCACTACAACAAACCTTTTGGGAAGGTGTTACTGTTGACAGGTCCACAGAGCCCCATTGTATCCGGAGCTCGATCTTCGGACAGGAGATCAGTATTACTACAGCAGACCATAGGAGAGTCCTGGATTTGGGTGAGGATGGTGACCACACAACCAAGCTACATCCTCTGACCGTTCGAGTTTGCTTCCTGAGGATGAAGTACACTAGGGACATCAATGCAGGTGTGCTCAACAAGAGCAACCTATGCCCCCAGTTTAAGTACTTGGCTCACGCCATCCTCAAGTGCATAGCATCAAGGAGAGGAGGATTTGATGAGATGTCAGATCAAATCCAGAATGCATATGTTGCTCTGGTGCTGAACCACCCGTTCAGTTTCTCCCACATGCTCTTCACGTATATGATAGAGAACATCAAGGCCAAGGGCAAGGAAGGCTTCGGCATGTATCCAAGGTTCCTACAGATGATCATTGATCAGAAGCTTCCTTCGCTGCCAAAAGAGAGGGATGATGTTTTAGTGTTGTAGCTTATGGATGACACTACATTGGGTAGGATGAAGGTCTACCGGGGGAAGCAGGTGACGCCCCCGGTGAGGAGACTGTTTGGTCATTTGGCCAATGAGGAGTATGTGGCGCCATCTCGCAAGAAGTGGCATCACGATGATAGTGACTCCGATATTGAGCCCATCATGCCACCCACCGATGAAGAAGATGATGATGGTGACGATCATGATCAGGGTCAAGGTGGTGAGGCACCTGGTGGAACAGAGAGGGCCGCCTTCCACCAAGACTTCATGATAGATGAAGATGAGGAGTCAAATGATGAGCCACTAGTAAGGACTGTTGGGAGCAGGGTTGTGGCCACTGAGAAGGGCATAGAGGCGGTCGGTGGACGCCCACTTGGTTTTGCAGGTGATGATACTGTTGTCATCGACCCTACTTACATACCTGACCAGCCCATCGGTCCAGGGGGAGCTTCTATTTCTAAGGGCTCCAGGAATAAGAGAATGGCTCACCTTTATGGCAAAAAGAGTAAGAGGCCAAGGTTTACTATGATCACATCTTCTGCCACCACCACCACTGCCACACCCACTACTACAGCCACCACCACTACCACATCTCCTACCACCACCACCACAGCTACTACTACCACCACCACTCCTCCCACTACCACTATCACTCCTCCCACTACCACTATCACTCCTCTCACTACCACTACCACAGCCACTACACCACATCCCACTCCCATTCCACCTCCCATATTCACCACATCTACCACCACAACCACCACTCACCAAGCTGGTCCCTCCATCCAATCCACATTCTCACCTAGACTTACTCTACCCATGGTTGGGTTAGAGGGGTAGTTGGGTAACCTCAACCGCATTGTGCTAAGACCGATTGCCACCGATGAGCTAAGGTCTACTCAGCTAAACCAGCTGATGGAGGTGAATGCAACTCAGGCAAAGCAAATGGTTTAGCTGAGCGAGAAGAACGCTCGGTACGAGAGAGCGTTAGGCCGAGCCCACCACGCACTAAAAAGTCAAAATGATCTAGTGTTGGCGTCGGTGAAGAGGATATAGGATCTTGAGAAGAAGAATAAGAAGATATTGCTAAAGCTAAAGGGATCAAATAGTGAGTCGTTAAAGATTAAGGATGGTGATGATGGTGATTATGATGATGATGATGATGATGATGATGATGATGATGAGGATGAAGATGAATCTGATGATGAAGAAGATGTTGATGAAAGGATTGTCAGAAGATCTGTGAGCTACACTCCGGAGGAAGGAGAGATTATTCATGATCTAACATATGAGTAGCTCGCTGAAATGTTCAACAGAATCCTGATGAGCTTGTGAAAGATGCTCCAGAAATGGATGTTGCAAGTGATGATGAGCTGAAAGATGTGGATGAGATAGAGATAGAGGATGTCACAGATTATCATTATCCAGAGTACACTGACCATGAAGGCAATGTAATCCCCAACTTGGGTGATACTTTTGGCAGTGCTACGTTTGAGAAACTGGAGGAGATGGAAAATGAGAAAGAAAAAGATGAAAGCCAAGCCCAAGCTTCAAACGCTAATGTTGACCTAAAGAAAGCTTAATGGGCTGCTTGTTTTGCAGAGTTGAAAGCCCAACGCGCGCCGCCAAAGCAGAATGCCTACACCAAACTCTACAAAGTCAAAAAACATCAGAAAGTGTCAAGAAAGATCATAGCGTGGGCGTATTTCAAAGACCTGGAGGTCTATGTAGTTAAGAGAGAGAAAGGGATCGAGTACTTTAGATATCCTCATTATCTGAAGACTCTTCCTGGTTTTGAACTCAACCGCCTGGCATGCTTAGATCTTTTGTATGCCAATCCATGGAAGATGTCAGGATGGTTTGAGATTGTGTTAAAGAAGGAATACCATACCAGGTGGGTAAACTTCAGACCTCAACAACCTAAACGGTTCATCCGTAAGTCTAAAGTGGACCCTATATCTGGAAGACCAAAGGTGGTGCTGAAGTGGAGTTCCCCGCACACAATGTCAAAGATTCCCTTAAGGGAAATGCCTCAGGACTTTACTCCACACTTCAAATGGTGGTATTACGTTTGGCGGACGGGAGAAGAGATCATAGTTCTGAACAGATATGTAAAGATTGATACTATCAGGGTATTCGATCCAATGTGGCTTACTAACTTGTCGGCTGAAGATGTCTATACATTATACAAGTGGCCACTGTTCTATGAAATGCAGGATATTGTACAAGCTCTACAGTTCCAACATGTGATGAGACACTGTTTTGCATTTGAAATACATGCAGGAGTTACAAAAGAGGAGAAGTACAAGAAATTCCAAGAACATGTGATGAGTGTTAGACGATAGGGTAAACTAGGACCAAGGGGGAGTTTGTAGATACATGTTGTTCCTAGTTTATAAGCTTAAATGTAATAGTCTTTCATGCCTTACACATATGTAATGAAATGGTTCAATGAAATATAATATGTGGTTGATGTTTATTCATGTTTAATTATTTCATATTATTATTGTGATAAGTATAATTCATATTTATGAACTTATTATATAGGTTTGAGGTTATTGTACGTAGTTCTTAGTCAATAATGATTAAGAAATATGTTCAATCTTGTCGGGTGAGTATGCATGGTAATGGACCATACTTATGGACCATTCGCATGAATACATCATGCTTATGGACCAGTAGCACGACTAAACCAGGAGACTGGATCAGTCGTATGATTGAGACATAAGATTGACTCAGTCGCACGACTGAACCTTCAGTCGTGTGTATGACTCAGGCGCATGATTCAGTCACACGACTGAACCATGCTAATGATTAAGAAATATGTTCAATCTAGTCGGGTGAGTATGCATGCTAATGGACCATACTTATGGACCATACGCATGAATACATCATGCTTATGGACCAGTTGCACAACTGAACCAGGAGACTGGATCAGTCATATGATTGAGACATAAGATTGACTAAGTCGCACGACTGAACCTTCAGTCGTGCGTATGACTCAGGCACATGATTCAGTCACACAACTGAACCAATGGAAACTACAAACCTATAAATACCACTTAATTCGTGGAAAAACATAACAATTGAGAGACAATTCGAAACAATTGAGCATACTTCATAACTTATCGAACCCTAGCCATCTAAAACGTCCAATATAGCCGGTCCAACTTCAAAGTTCGTACTTGATCGATCTCTACTCGTTCTTAACGTTTTAGTTCATTCTTATATCAATCGGGTTAACGTTCTCACTTATTGGATCGCCAATCAAATAGGATTCCGCACTATTTGATCTGGTCTCACGCATTATCTGTTAGTATCCCGTACGTAAACGGTCCTGACAGTTATTATCAATGAACATAAAGTATTATATAATGAAAGCATAAATTAATGGTGATACAAAGTGAAACATAAGGAAGAATGAATAAACGAATGAAAAGTCTTGCAAGCAATATGAAAGGAGTTTCACAACTCATTGAGTGGTTGTTAGCTTAACTGTGTGCAATTTAGCTAACCCATGAGGATGCACACATGGGTCTAATTCTTGTGATTGACCAGATGTATGAGACCTTTGTTGCTTGCCCTGGTACTGGTGCTAACACTTGTGCATGATATTAGAAGTCTATTTATAGACTTCGGCCAAGTACTAGCACTTGTGCATGATGTTTGGGATATAGCACATGGCATTGGTCCGAATGAAAAGTGAAAGATAATGAAAAATGTACGAAACGTACGGTAAGAAAGATAATAAACGAGAATGAATGATAACGATGACATACAATGACAAATGAATGAATGTTAAAGAATGATGATGAAAGATAATAATAAGATTATCTATTTATACGTATGATGTATGATCACGAATGTCATTAAAGAACAGTTTTAAATGAAAGTAAAGTATTATATATTTTATAAAACTAGAACTCACTAAGCAAATCTGAATTTTTATGTATTTTCAGTTGCCAGGTAAGAGTTGTTGAGGATGGCACGGGGGGAACTACTTAGCGAGATTTCAATGGCATCCATTTTATATTATGATAATGTTTTTCTGATGTAATGCAACACATGATATATTGTAACTTAACAATAATGTATTATTTTGCAAAAGCGATTATTAAAATATGAAATGTTTTGCTAAGTTATTCCGCTGCAGTATTTTAGTAAACGGAAATGTATGTTTTATATATCTTGTGCGATGATTGACCAACTGTGAGTGTTCCAGGAACGGGGCCTTACATGTCTGAGCAATATTTTAGGCGCATGGGCACTATGCAGGTGCATAGGCCTGACTTAGGCGCATGAACACTTAGACGCATTGGCAGGTTCTAAGCGCATGAGCAACTATTTAGGTGCATGAATACCTAATTTTCAACTTACATCATTTTCAAACCCAAATCATCATCCTAGCATGTTCAAAACCTAGTTTCTAACATACTAAGCATCAAAAACATAAATACAACCTTCAATATTGTTGATACATATATGTACCTAGATCCTGATCTAATTTGTAATATGTCTTACACTTGTGTAGTTATTGAGTACTTAATGAAATACTAATGTTTGGTTGTGTTTATAATGTTTAATATTTCATTAATGAATTGTTTAACGTATATTGACTTTATAGGTTTGTGATTGTTTAATGTTATATCTATTTATATTATGTAATGATACACGCATATATGAACATGTTATATAGGCTTACAATTGTTAGACGTGTTCTAAATCATAAAAGGTTCAAGAATGTGTTTAACTAAGTAATCTGATTCAGTCGCACGACTGGACC
>BJCM01271116.1:0-18536 GCA_018326385.1 Flaveria bidentis
AAAAAATTGCTTCGAGCATCCGGCTTCACCACTGCTGCCTGCTCTCTCCTTAGAAAATTAAAAGTTGACAAAGTTCACTTTGTCAAACAGCTTGAACACAATCTGTTAAGTGTTTATCAGTTTTGTTATCAAAAGCATCACATGCTTTTCACAAAACATGAGTGCATTATCCTCAAACGAGGGATGACAATTCCTTCAGAATTGGTGCTTCTTAGATCTCCTAGGAAAGGGGATATGTACAAGCTAGATATGAACAATTCTTCTCCAATGGGTGAAGTATCATGCTTTCTTTCCAAAGCTGATGGTGACGAGTCAACACTTTGGCATAAACGTATGTGTCATTAAATTTTCAGACAATAAATAAATTGGCTAAAAATAACCTGATACATGGTTTGCCTAAAAAGGAATTTAACTGCAAAGATAATTGTGTTGCATGCTTGAAAGGGAAGCAACACATGACATCTCATAAATCCAAATGTGTTAACTCTATCACAACTCCATTACACTTATTGCATATGGATCTATTTGGTCCCACAAGTATAATGAGCATTGGAAGGAAATCATACTGCCTTGTGATCGTTGATGATTTTACAAGATTTACATGGGGTATTCTTTTTAAGATCTAAAGATGAAACTGCTGAAAAATTAAAATCTTTTATTCTTAAAATAGAAAATCAAATTGATCATAAGGTTAAGATAATTAGAAGTGATCAATGGATTGAGTTTAAGAACTTCGTTCTTGACTCATTCTGTAACTCAAAAGGGATTGCCAGACAATACAGTGCTCCCAAAACTCCTCAACAAAATGGTGTTGCTGAGATGAGGAACATGACACTTATTGAGGCTGCTTGAACTATGTTAGCTGATTCCAAACTACCTCTAATATTCTAGACAGAGGCAGCCAACACTACATGCTATGTGCAACATAGTTCTTGTAGTTAAGACACATGGAAAAACCACTTTTGAGCTATGGAACAAGAGGCCACTGTTCATTGGCTTTCTAAGGTCCTTTGGCAGCAGGTCTACCATACTTAACACAAAGGACAATTTGGCAAAATTTGCTGAAAAGTCGGATGATGCTATCTTTGTTGGATACTCTTCTAGCTCTAAAGCTTATAGAGTATACAACATCAAGAATCAACAATTTGAGGAGTCATCCAATATAGTTGTTAATGAGCACACTCCTTGTGTTAGGGGCAATGGACCTGATCATATTTTTGATTAAGAATTGTTTCCAAACTATTCTAAACCATCTTATGAGAATGTTTCAGTTGGAACAGGTACTCAAAATGATGTTGATGCTGTTGTTGATGTTGATCAATTGTTTGAGCTACCTAGACCTCTTCCAAGTTCCCCAAGAGCTGCAACAAATTAAGCTTCCACTATTTACAGATCTGATAGTATAACTATGTCAACAAATAATGAAGCTTCAACCAGTGAATCACCTACTGATCCTCAAAACTCATCAGGTGATCCTACACAATACCAAGCTGATGGAAGTATCATCTTGAAGGAATTGGCAACTATTAATCCTGCTTCACAACCAACAATTAATGATGTTTCTCATTCATTCAATCAGTCCTCATTGAATGACTTTGAAACAACAGCTGGACAAAGTGTTCAAGTTCCTAAGTAGATATGTCCAACCTGGATCTATCTCTGCAACTGGAAGTGATTCCTAGTCTTAGGATTCATAACACTCATCCAACTAAGAACATCATAGAGGATGTCTCTAAAGGTGTGAGAACAAGAGGGCAGACTCATCATGGGAATATTTGCTTGTACTCATGCTTTTTATCCAAGATGGAACCCAAGAAGGTGGAAGATGCCTTGAAATATAGTAGCAGGGTGAATCGATGCAAGAGGAGTTACTTCAATTCAAGAGACAGAAGGTTTAGAACCTATGTCTGCTAATATCTAGTCAAGTACCTATAGGCACTAAATGGGTTTTTAGAAACAAGAGAGATGATAGAGGCTTGATTATCAAGAACAAGGCAAGACTAGTGGTTCAAGGATACACCCAAGAGGAAGGAATCGATTATACTAATGACTTTGCACCTGTTGCAAGACTTGAGGCAGTTAGGATCTTCCATGCTTATGCTGCATCCAAGAATTTCACTGTCTACCAACTTGATGTCAAGTGTGCCTTTTTATATGGGGATATAGATATGGAAGTCTACGTGTGCCAACCTCCAGGATTTGAAGATCCACAACACCCCAACTTTGTGTGCAAATTGGATAAAGCTCTATATGGGCTGCACCAAGCACCTAGGCTGTGGTTTGAGAATCTGTCTCAGTTTCTTTTGAAGAATGATTACACTAGAGGTACCATTGACAAGACTCTCTTCACTAGAAAGTCAGGAAAGCACATTTTTCTTGTTCAAGACTATGTTGACGACATCATATTTGGTTCTTCAAATGACCAAATGTGTAAGGACTTTGAAAGCCTTATGAAGAAAAAGTTTGAGATGAGTTCCATAGAAAAATGGAGTTTTTCCTTGGAATTCAGGTAAAGCAAATGAAGGAAGGGTTCTTCATCAATCAATCCAAGTATGTCAATAATATCTTAGAGAGATTTGAGATGAAAGATTGCATGCTAGCCAAGACACCCATACCTAGAAACCATAATCTTTGTCCTGACCTTGAGGGGGAGGATATTGATCAGCATCAGTATAAGTCAATTATTAGTTCTCTGATGTATCTCACAACTAGTAGACCTGATATCATGTTTGCCTGATAGTGATTATGGCTCTGAAGGTGTCTGACTTAGCTGCTGCCAAGAGAATCCTCAGATACCTCAAAGGAGCACCTAAACTAGGTCTTTGGTATCCTGTAAATACTCTGATAGTGATCATGGTGGCTGTAACATTATCAAGAAATCAACATCAGGAGGATGTCAATTTCTTGGTGGAAGGATCATCTCATGGCAATGCGAGATGCAATCATGTGTCTTTATATTAACTGCTGAAGCTGAATACATTGCTGCTGCAAGTTGCTGTGCTCAGCTATTGTGGATTCAAAATTAGATGTTAGACTATGTATTCAACTTTATGAGTACTCCTATCCATATTGACAACAACAGTGCTATCTCCATCACTGAAAATCTGGTGAAGCACTCCAAGACAAAGCATATTGATAACAGGTATCATTTCATAAGAGATATTCATGAGAAAAATCTTATTAAGGTAATCAAAGTTGATTCAAATGAACAATATGCTGATTTGTTCACCAAAGCTTTTGATAAATAGAGATTTAAGTATCTTATAATAGCTATCGGGATGATAAACATTGATTAGATTACCTCTTTTGAACACCTTTTAATGTGTAATGTTTTATGTTAATACAATCTAAGCCCTTTTACAAAAGATCTCTCTGAAATTTTCTAAATATAAATTTCTTCTGAAGAGAAATTAACCCTTGGAAGTTATTTTCATATCTTACAAAGCATAATTTCTCCAAGGATAATTTTCTTCTCAGAAGAGGTTTTAGTCTCGGAAGAAGCGATTGATTTCATATCGGATCTACTTCCGAAGCTTACATAACCTCTCCATTCAGAAAGCAATCTTTACCTTCAGAAGCAAAGCTTTTGCTTCGGAAGTAAGAATGGCCTTCGGAAGACAAAGTACCTTCGGAAATGTTTTATATTTGGAAGAGAGATTTTACTGTGTAACGGAATTATCTTGGGCCCCACACTATAAAAAGCTAAGATTTTGTTAATAATGTCGGATTATTTAACTGAATTAAACCTTACCGCCATTGTCATTTCATCCACTAAAACATCACATCACCTTATCCTAACCCTCATTACCACCATTCCACCCTTTTTTTAAATAATCCCAACTATTCAGTTTCATCTTCTTACCTCAATTTTACTGCCTTGAAAGTTTCCTTCACTCCAACTTTATCCAAGCTAAAATTCATCCACATTCACCTTTCTCAAATGGCACTCAACCCTCAACACAACCAAGTCACACTTCTTGATTCTTCAAGAGATGCAGACTTCTCTAAAATCATCTCCTTTCTAACCCAGTCATCCTATTACACTACCCTAACCATTAATCCCACTATTTACTCCAATCAAATAGCTGAATTTTGGGATAATATTCAGGTTGAAACCCTAAATAGGATTCGTGTGATAAGATCCCGCATTTGTGGACAAGAGTTGGTCATCACTGAACAACTCATCAGGGAGCATCTGGAGCTTCATGACGAGGGTGCTCCTACAGAGTTCCCCAAAACAGATTTAGACAACACCTACATCCTCATGGGATATGGTGGAGACGTAAGCAGGTCGACTGTCTACAAAATCAACTTCTCCTACAACGGGAAGTTCCTCCTCCAAGTTGTCCTTCACTGTCTATCAAATAAATCAGGGTGTAGGACCAAATCCCATATGAACTAGGATGCTTAGTTCATGGATTGGTGAGAGGTCTTCACTTCAACTATTCAAGATTTGTGCTGACCAATCTTATTGGAAATCTCCAGAGGGAAACATTCTTTATATATCCAAGATTTCTTTAACACATCATCAACTGTGAGCTAGACCAGAGTCAGCTTGTCTGTGTAGCTGCTCTGAATGTCTCTCACATGAGGTCTACTGTCTTCAAAACTTTGAAGCAGGTATCTACCAACTTCACTAGAAGGTACACTTCTCTACTTCCAGGTATGATTGAGCATATAGCTCCTAGTGACATCCCTATTCACCCCTAGGTGATGAACCCACACCAGCAACTGCCCCCACAATGCCTACACTACCTTCTCACCCCATCACTATCACATACAAGAGACGCCCCAAACGAACCCTTATTTAATCTACTCTGATTGAACAAGCTCCTCTTGTTCAATCCAAAAAGACTTGAGTGGAACAATGGGCTCCCACTCTGTTTGAGGTCTCACCATCCTTCTCATTTGACCTCAATTTTGGTTTTGAGTCTCTTCAGTCTCAGACCCATGAGCCCGAAACCCAAGCCAATAGCCCTCAGAATGAGTATTTATACTCTTCTGATTAGCCAACAAGGGACAACCCCACTAGAAGCTTAATGCCTGTAGACATTGACCAAGGTCCCAGGTCAGTAAGCTTAACCTCCTTATCCTTCACTAACCATCTCTTCAAAACTGATGAAGAGATAACGTCACTCCATGGCAATGAAGTTGATCTACAACAGCCTCTCCAAGATCAACAGAGCTTAGAGAGACCTCTTATCTCTAGCCCCATCAGCAACCTATTACTGAGGTGAGTCCCACTAATGTGGAGGGGACTCATGCAGATTCAACTGCCACTACAAAAGGTGTCTCAATAGACCTTATGGATAGTGGTAACATCTCTGAGACTGAATTTGCGGCAACCATGCCTCTTGATGACTCTGAAAGAGCATCATTAAGCAGGGGAAACCAATGTGCCAAGAAACCACATTTGGTGGTGAGGCTGAACATACTAGGTATGTTACCTCATCTCCCCATGATTCTTCAAAAGAAGATGAGGGTAGCATGCATCTCCTCATAAAAGACCTACTATCTAAAGTCTCAAACCTTGAATCCAAGTTTAGGAATTTAGATGAAAGGTTTGCCACTCAGCAACTTGAGTTTGACACTCTCAAGGCTCAACTAGCTGAGAAACAGATTGAGAGATCTGTTAGGCACGTACCTATTTAGGTCTCCTTGACCTCTTCCTCCACCTCATCTAGCTCTCATGATGATGCTACCAAAAAGGAGGAGAGTGTTCAGAGGCAAACATCTGAGGACCCACAGAGCCAAACTTCAACTTCAAAACTCTCGGCTCCCTTTACAACTTTGTCTGAGCCATCCAAAGTTGTACTTCAAATCGACCCAAGGATGCTCAGAGATCTCTACAGATTCTTTTCCAAGTTTCTATTGAGATCCTTTATTGATCAGCCAAGCTCTGATATTGCCATGATATACTTTGGAGTAGAAGAGCTTCAGAGGCTAAGTGCACCTTCTACCACTATGGAAGAAGTTGGTCAACCTAACGTACAAATGGAACCTGAGATTCAATTCGAAGGGGAAACGAGGACTGATGGCCCAACAACTTAAACAGTTGCGATAGAATTTGCACCTCCTCAAACATCGAAAGCTAAAATCAAAGCCTCAGAAGAACAACCTAAATCTTCCGAAGCTGAAATAGAAGCCGCAGAAGGACTGTTCTCTTTGTCCGAGGAACTAATCATCACAGATGCAATTCTAGAACTAGCATCTGAGGTTAATAATGAAGACTTTCTAGATCAACCTCTTATTCAGACACCCTCTCTGCCTCTCTCACAATCAAAATCCACTCTCCAAAAACCACCAAAATCATGCTCTTCAAAGGATAACAAAGGAAATAAGAAAATGACTATGGAAGAGCTTCAAGAAGAGGAGAAGATTGAAAAGCTAAAAAGAAAAGGAAGACTTCCAACTGGGAAGCTGTTAGCTGCCAGTACAAAGGCAGCTGTAACCAACTAGGAGGCTGTCAACAACAAAAAGAGAGAAGAGGTCATTGACCAACTCATTAATCTTGGAGCTACCAATGAAGAAACACTCCTGCTACCATTAGAGGAGTTAGTGCAACTAGAAAAGGCAACTAGGCTGCAGAAGGAAGCAACAGGGTTGGCCTTAGAGGAAGAAAAAGAAAAGGATAGAGGGAAGCTAACATGCAGCTAAAGAGGGAAAGGATAGACTTCCTAACCTCTTGAGAGTTCTCTCTTCAAGAGCTGTCTCCATATAACGACAAAATCATCCTCTCGCTCTTCAACAAAGAGCAGGATGAAATAGAGAAAGAGAGAAAAAGAGTTGCAAGAGAAAAGTTGAAGGAGAAGAAGAAGCAAGGGTCACTGCAACGAAGAAGATCGGTGAGAAAGACTGGATGAAAGACTATCTCCAAGCTCATGGCTTCTCTTAAAGGCAGGTGGGTCCCATGTCTGAAAGGACACTCCAATGGATTCTTAGTGAAATCAAGGCTGACATTCATTTGAGCAAAGGGAGAGAGATGTACAGAAGGGTACAGGGAATGACCTTCATACCAACCACTCAACCCTAACCTGAACTAATTCCCTCTCCATTCACCATCAAGACTGAACCTTCCACTCCTGAACCCACACCTTCACCCACATCCACTTCCTCTCCTCAACCACCCAAACTACCCATCCTTCAACCCAAAACACTTACCAAAACTACTACATCTTATCCTACCCAACAACCCTCCAAACCATCCCCTCAGCCTTCCAAACATCTCTCCCTCAAGGAGTTCAAGGCAATCAAGATAAAGCTCACCAACTGCACAACTTTGAGCGACATCTCTTGTGAGGAAGACTCTTTTAACATAACCTATGTTGATGGATCTTCAAGTTCCCACACAAGATATCAATTTCTTGATCTGCCCAGTGGAACACTAGACCATGCTGCAAGAATTCTAGGCCTCAACTCAGTCTCATTGAATGATGAAGAGAAGAGACTAAGAAGAAAGCTGGTGACTCTGCTGGATACAAAGAAAGAGGACAAGATTTCTAGTCAGTCTCTTATGCCTAGAAAGAAAATAATCTAGTGGAGGTTCGATGAAGCTACTCACAACTTTGTTGTGGAAAGACAGAATGGTGAAGTCAACAGGCTAAATGCCACCTCTCTTCTACACTCTAACAGGTTTATTGCTAAGTTAGTAGAGAAACCATTCTCTAACCCCTCTAACTCTGAAATTGCTACTCTTATCAGAATTCATCTAAGTAGTCTTCATCTTGCTAAGTTAACTGCAAAAGATAAGATTGAAGAAGAGTTAAAGTTGAGAAGAAAGGAAGACAAGGATAGACCTCCTACCAAGGGCACAACCTTTCTATAGATGGTGGAGGGGCCTGAATTGGAACCTACAGTTAGATGGGAATATGATTATATCTCCTATCAACTAACTCTTTTCAGAAGGCCACAACAAAGGGTAGATATCATTCAGGATGACAAACTAGAGTTCCTATCAACTAAAGATTTGTACAAACTTCTCAGCACCACATCACGAAAGAATGAGAAAACTAACAAGTATCTACTATCCTTGGTGTTGAAGGTTTTGAGGAGCAGAAACAAGTGAGGTTTTGGTAGCATCAGCCTGCGTGGAGTTTGTTGGATCAAGAAGAAGGCTGGTGGAACCAAAACCAAATCACTTAGTCAAAATTTGGTGCTATTTACAAGGCTTCTGAAGCCAATTATGGAACTTCCAAAGGAAGTAGAGTTCTTCCAAAGACAAAGTGAAAGATCAACTTCTGAAGAAAAAGTGAAAGATCAACTTCCAAAGACAAACTCTACTTCCGAAGTCAAAGGACTTACTTCCAAAGATCAAGTCTAAGAAGAAGAAATTAGAAGACTACTTTCGAAGTATGAAGAAAAGAAGAAGTTCTCAAGCCTCGGAAGAAGTAGCCTCTTCCGAAGTATAAGTGGCTTCGGAAGTACTTGTTCTTCCGAAGCCATTTAACCTTCAGAAGACACTGCTATGAACCAACACTCCGCTGCAGAACTTTGATACTACATTGCGCTTTCTCAAAGAACCATGTAGTTGACCATATATTATTCAACTGTTCACCTTTTATGATAGTACAAGTTACCAACTTTAGTTGGTGACAAAAGGTAAGTCAGGGACATGTCTTGACTACCATATCTTAGATAAGACTTTATCTAAGATATCTTAAACTATAGTTTTGTAGTATTTGCTTTAGTTATAGGATCCCAGCTGATATCAAAGCATATCCGGCTGTAGGTAGTATTATATATAGTTTCTCATTGTAACTTGTAACATATATGCTTGTAAGAGTCTTGTAACATTTGAGTTGAAAAGCAATATATGCAAGTACCTTGAAAATTACTTCTTGTGTTCTTTATTACTTATTATATTGTGATCAACTCTTATAGACTTTGCCTTCATTCGAGTGTAGTTCAAGTGAGTTTGAGAGAAAAGAAAGTGTTAAGTGACATAAACCGATCCTGCATATGGCCGGCTGTAGGATTTAGTATATGTATCTCAAGTACTTGTAACTTTCCATTATGTTTTTGTACCACTTTGTAATAGAACTTGAGGAGCAATATACAACATTCTTGAAAACCAAATACTTGTGTTGTTTGTTATCTTGTTTTGTCTCTCATTTACTTGTGTTTTTAGCATCTCTTACTTTAGTTAACCAGTTCCCTATTTGATCTATTAAGTGTTCTAAAGAACTCTCCTCAATTGTATTGTTGTGTTGTAAAATGAATCACCCCTTCTAACAATCCTGCATAATCTTTCGTTCGTAGGGCTCCCATTAAGACTGAACCATGTTAAATTGTTGAATTCCAATTATAATTTTTTTGTTCATTTAGCGTGTTTAATCGTTGTGGTTGATACTAACATGAAAGTAATAATATCAAATGTGATCCATCTTAAGTTCACTATTTATGTCTACGTTTTGGATTTATAAATTGGGCACTAATAAATCAAATGCAGTATCGCTCTTCTAAAATAGAAATGTTAAAGATGAAAACGTAGAAATACTTAAATATATGATTTTCTTTTTAATATTATCTTTCAAATATGAATATTAAGCTTTAAATTTGCCTAATTTATATATGCCTATATACAAAAGTTTTTAGGCAATCCAACTAACATAACGGTAATTTATATAATACTATTATCAACTTTGAAGTGCATTATAAGTTGTATCATATGTATATTGGGTTGTACCTATCTTTTTTGTATTTTATTGTTATTTTTAAGTTTTTATTTTAACTCATTACTTTTACATATTTACAATTTAGTCTTAAACTTTTTTACTTTTAACTTTGTTCTCATATACTTTCATATTTTGCATTCTTTTTGGTTCTAGTCTTGTCTAAATTTTGTCAGTTTACTCGCCTTAACGTGCATATATGGTTCAACGTTTTTACGTTTATTTTTTTTCTCATTTAACGGCTCCTTTGTAACATGTTGGTCCTAGATCGACTTATTATTGTTTTATATGTTTTATATTTCGTATACGTGGTGAAACATTTTACGTATACTTTTCGTTCATTTTTTTTTAATCTCCTTTTAAATATGAGTTTTTTAGATGATGGTGATCATTGATAATGGTATGCCATTAGTGCTAATTGACATGGTTTGATTCCACCGCTACAATGCGGGGTATATATCCTAGTTTCCTCTGCTTCATATGTAAGAACGAGAAATTAGGACTCGTCGCGCTGGGACGACAACAGACGTGGTGGGATAAAGTATGTACTAGAATCGACCCGATTCGTTTTGCAAACTAAATTTACTTCAAAATATAGAGGATATTGAATTTATACCATTGAATAAAAACGTATTATATCTGACCTGAATCTTTTTCAAATTTTATTATGTTGAAACGTAGACCAACTCAAAACGTAAATAGAAAACACGGGCAACCATGTCGTATGCAACATCATAAAGTAAAGATTGTAATCGCATCGTTGCGTTTCCGAACTAAATTTATCGTCGACAAACTTGAATTAATACAAGAGTTAAAGCCAAAATTATTGAAATTTAAGGAGGTTAAAATGATAGTTTTCTATAGTTTTTAGAAAGTTAAGGGGTCAAAGCATAAAAACAAAAGTTAAAGGGGTGGAATGGCCGGTGGCAAAAGCCACCAACCTTCCTAAATGTGTATATATTTAAAAGAAAAAAAAAGAATACCTGAGTCAACAGAGAAACCATTGCTTAAAAGATATTATGTTAAAATCTCGTACCAGATCCAAGGTGCTTGATGAAGACCATAAATGGACTTATCAAGCTTGTAAATTTTGTCGAGAAAGTCTGGATTTTCAAAACCTGGTGGTTGACAAACATACATCTCTTCATCAATGTCTCCATAGAGATTTACATTTGACATCCATCTGATAGACTTTAATCCAGCTGCATGAGCCAGAAAGATCCGATGTAAGGCCCCGTTCCCGGGAAACTTCACAGTTGGTTAATGATAGCATAAAATCATTTTAATAACAAAACAATGCAGCAGAAATAATTAGACATTCATTTAAAACCTGGAAATCATATTTTACTCATACATTTGTCCTCCATTTGTAAATAAAACATAGTACTTTTTCTTAAATTACAATAAAAGATTTTGTAAACAGGAATGTCATCTATTGTTTTCCAAGTAGCTCCCTGGTGCTATCCTTAGCGTCAACATTTACTTGCCAACTATTATGCATAAAAGTCAGCTTTTCTAAGTGAGTTGTAGTTTTGGTAAATAAGAATATATAAACTTTATCTTTCATATAATGACCACACATACATCATAATACATAAAGTTTGCATCTTAATAAGAATGTTCATTATCTTTCATTCTTTCATATCTTTCATTTTATCATAAACGAGATTGCAAAAAGCAAGAGCTCCATGTTGATTGACAACAAATGTTAATCCCTGTCGGTACACATCATTATGCTAGCTAACCCCCTACAGCTAATCCACATTGCAAGGCACATAGCCAGCTCATGAATACGGATCAATCATCATACATCAGACACGTAAGTGAAGTCTATCATAGTGCTTGAAAGACTTTTCATCATC
Source organism: Flaveria bidentis (assembly GCA_018326385.1). Lineage (NCBI taxonomy): Eukaryota > Viridiplantae > Streptophyta > Magnoliopsida > Asterales > Asteraceae > Flaveria > Flaveria bidentis. The sequence continues at coordinate 11,534 of BJCM01271116.1, forward strand.
AAAAGGGACCGGGGGTAACATTCATTAAGTTTTACTTTTAATTAATATCATCTTCCACTTTAATATATAATGCTTAACTTATTAAGTACACAGCATGCCAAGTACTAGTCATCATAAAACATAACCGACCCTCTGCGGGACAGCAAGGGTTTGGGGGCAGCAACCCCTAACAACGGGGTCCTAGGGGAAGTAGCCCCTAGTGAGGTCCAAGGGGCAACACCCCTTGCTAGGGCCGGGCAGCCAGGTCAGCGCGGAAATTTTTTACTTTTAAGTATTTATATAACACATTTCCTTATAGAAAAATCGATCTTCTAGATAAAACCTCATAAAATTTCGGTCATTTAAAAACATATATTTAGTATGCATAATAGCCCCAAAACATGGAAAAACTTACAAATGACGGGATCTAGAACTCACCTAGATACCGTGAGTAACCTCTAAACTAAGCTTTCTAGGCTAGGATCACACTACATAGCCTCCAGATAAGTTAACACTTAAAAGTGTTAATTTCTACCTAAATTCGCTGCAAATTTCGCAACCAGATAGGTAGTTTCGCTGCCAGTTTCGCTCATAGTTTCACTGCCAGTTTCGCTGACAGTTTCACTGCTAGTTTTGCATGACAGTTTCGCCCAACTTTCGTTGGAATTCCATGGCTGCGAAATTATCTACGAAACTGTCGTTTCGCATAAAACCCACAGTTTCGCAACATGAATATGCAATTTCGCCGGATGCACAGAGAGTTTCGCAGATCGCATAAAAATAACTTATCAACCCGTTTTTAACCCAAAATCGCAACTTTTTACATCCAATCCCTTAGTTTATCATCCATGAGACTATATCTACGATTTTTACATGTTTTCATACGTAAAAATGTGACCTTTATGTGATTCTTTGCAACTTTTCAAACCCCAAACCCTAGAATCTGGGTTTGATCTACAGAAGGGTTTAAAGTCTTATTCTTACCTGGATTTGTTACTCCTTTTTTATGATTTGATGCTCCAACACCCAGATCTTCAATCGCTTAACCTTTGAAGCTCTAAATCATGAGTTTTCTTCACTTTCACTCTCTACTTTCTCTCTTTACGAATTTAGGAGGCTATGGTTTCAAATGAGGGAGATGGTGGCTGGTTAGGTGGGTAAAAAGGTTGATTATGGGCCCTTAATCACTTAGGCTCTTGCCCATAAGGCTAATTTAGCCCATAACCCATTTCCTTCCTACCCGCTAATTAAGTCATTATCCTCAATGACTCGTTTTGACTTTTAAGGATGTTACATCCGAATAGCTTCAAGACGGGCTACAGCAGCAAAGACTTCTATGTAATCTATCCCTTCTTCTTGAGCAAAGTCCTAAACCTCCAATCTGGACTTATTTCTTACCACAATGCCATGGTCATCGGGTTTGTTCTTGAACACCCATTTCATGCTAATTAGGCATTTGTTTAGTGGAAGATCAACAAGGGTCCACACCTTGAGCTTCATAAATTGTTGTAGCTCCAATTGCATTGATTCAACCCAACAACGATCCTGAAAAGCTGCATGAACATTTTTTTGTATGATTAGGGATATAAAACAAGAAATTAGGCAGACATTAACCAAACCAGATTGACTCCACAACCTAACTCCATTAGTGATAGATCCAATAAGGTTATCATGGGGGTGATCTTTCAAAGTTTTGAAATTAGTGGCTACAAGTAGGGGATTTGAAGATGGTTGGTTAATGGCTTGAGAATGGGAAGATGAAGGTAAGGAAGATGGCAAAGTGGAATCAATTTGGGTGGTGGAAGGGATAGGCTAAGATGAGGTAGATGTAAGTGATGAGGGAATATATGAAGAGATAGGTAGGGTTGAAATGTCAAAAGATGATGAGGAAGATGCATTGTCAACTGATGTAGCATCAGTTATTGATGTAATGGGAGGGACTTGATGAATGACGGGTAATGGAACTAGAGGAATGATGTAACCCGTGTGTCTAGTACCCATTGAGTCGTGAAACCTCTCCCAGAACTTGGACGTAAACTGTGTGTCTCTATCCGGAACGATAGACACTGGCACGCCGTGACGAGTCACGTTCTCCCTGATAAACATTTTCGCTAACCACTTAGAGGAAAATATCTCGTGAATTGGTAGGAAATGGCGCTCTTTGTTAAACGTTTAAGAATCATCCAGATCGTGTCGCTTCCTCTCGCCGTGCGAGGTAGCTTCGTGATAAAGTCCATTGGGATGTGTTCCCATTTCCATTCAGGAATATCCAAAGGCTGGATCTTCCCATATGGCTTTTGGTGCTCTACCTTCACTTGCAGACAAGTCAGGCACTGGCTCATGTACTTAGCCACGTCTCGCCTCATTCCTGGCCACTAGTAATCTTTCTTCAGGTCTTGATACATTTTCGTGGCACCAGGGTGAATGGAATATCGAGTTTTGTGAGCCTCATCCATGATCTTCTCCCTCAGATCTCCATAAAGAGGGATCTACATTCACCCAGATTGGGTTCTAACACCTAGGGTGTTTTCCCCCAAATCTGAAACTTATCCTTTCATCTTTTCAGAGTTGACTCTGTCCTCTCTCAATGCCTCATCCTGAAACTCCCTCAGTTGTTTCATAACATCAGGTGTCATGATTATCTGGCAATCCCTAACCCAAATTGGTTTGGGTCGTCCCTTCCGGCTAAGGGCGTCTGCAGGACCGTTGAAGGGCGTCACTTACAACACAAGAACGCAAAGAGGAGAGTAACCAAGCTTAATCAAACAGTGAACTAGATTAACCACAAGTTAAGACACTAAGAACACAAGTAATTATGAGATAGAACACAAGAGCACAAGTATATGGTTTTTAAGAATGCAGTATATTGTTTTGTTTATGTTCTATTACAAGTATTATAAAGCATAAAGGAAAGATACAAGAACATGAGGCACTTATACTACATCCTACAGCCGGCTATACTATGAAAGCCAGCTGGATACAATTGACTAAACACAAATAAAATCAGTTGTAGAGTCAAAAGGCAGATTGCCTTTTGACTAGTGACTATGACATGCCATAACTTAAATCCTTATCTATTACAAAATGGCTAAAGTACATGAAGTAGAAAGTTACAGAATCAAGACCTTAATGTACAGTTACAAAAAGCATGGACCTTTTCACCAACTCATGCAAGTTGGTGACTTTACAGAATTGCAGCGGAAAGGCGTCCAACTTTATGGAAAAGTACATCAGATAAAGCATGTTACTACAAGTATTCGGAAGAAATCTGTCTTCAAGTGTTGAGGCTTCGGAAGACTTTGTCTTTGAAGATTTGGAAGAATTCCTCTTTGGCTTCGTAAGATATTGGTCTTGGCTTCGGAAGATTTCACACTTAGAGTATTTCTGTTGCATGTGTGAAACTTCCGAAGCATTCTTCTTCAGTACTTGTGCAGCATGCTTGTAGGATGGACTTTGGATTTTTGGATTGCATCAGCCTTTTCATATATTCTCTACAAATTCCCCCTAGGCTGATGCTACCAAAACACTTAGTAGACTTCAAATATCAACGATCCTCATTAGGATGATCACCATTCCTTTCTTCATAAGGTGATCAGGGTCCTTCAGACTATCAATATGTCTTCTCATGTCAAAGAGATCATGAAGAGGCAACTGAAACATGTCTTGTCACGTGTAGATGTCTTTAGTGCCTTGTTCTCTAATGACATGCCATCTTTCCGGATTTGTGGTGTAAGTCCAGGACAAGATGGGTCTTCTTTGACGCTAGAGGAGCTACTAGAATGGGAGAAGATGGAGCATCCTCTAGCTGCACATCCTCAGGATGTTTTGACTCATCGTGAGGTTCAGAAAAGGATGCAGTCTTCTTATTATTTGGCTTTGGTTCAGAAGCCATCCTTTTCTTTCTCTTTACAACTTTTAACTGAGAAGACTGGCCTGGAGTACTAGAGTGATCTTCATTGTCTTTCTTAGTTGGGTCTTCTTCTCTCACAGGTTCAGATTGAGAGTGAGATTGACCCTGTTGTAGATCAGAAGATTAAGCTTGCTGAGATTCAACAGGAGGTCCAGGTTGTGTTATCTCTGGTTGTTCAACCTTAACCTCCACTTCAGGTGGGGCTTGACCTGGAGGGGAGTGTAAGTCAACCAGCTCTTCATTCTTGATCTTCTGCTTGATCACCCTCATATGCTCATCTATAGTGGATAGAGACATGGGGCCAAGTCTCCTTCGGTAGAATCCATACAGCTTCAAGAAGCTTATAATCCTCTGTCTGTCAGCAGACTTCTTCATACTCTTTTGGATGATGGCTCTTGATTCAGCAGCCTCTTCCCTTAGGTTTCTTTTTATTGTCTTTCTTTCCTTGACTATCTCAAGTTCGAGTTGTTTGAGATACTCAAACTCAACATAGTCATAGGACAAGGGAAGAAGTGCTTCTGCTTGATAGAGGCCTGTGGCACTCAGGTAGTTGATCATCTTATCGTCTTCTTTATCTACCTAAGGTTCTTGTTGAACCACATCATCTTGTGCAGGACTTTCTTGATTTGGGGAGAGGGTAGGCATATGCTTGTACAATCTTTTCTTTCTTCTATCTTCTTTGATTTTTACTAAAAGCTCAGCATCATTAGCCTCCTTCTTCTCCCTTGACCTTTACAAGTCAACTAGTTCATTCAACTCTAATAAGTGGAAAGAGATGACACAATCAATGTCATATCTCATTGTCTGCAAATAGTTTATCCTAACTGCCCTTAACTCATTATTCTAAGTATCTGGTCTGGGGGCAGCCTTGATAACAGAATCCATGAGTCTTGAAGACTCAGCAAAGGAACTTTCTCCCCTCAACTTACTTTTCCTCTCTCTCTCTCTCCTCCTCCTCAATCTCCTCAGATTCATCTTTCTTTTCCCTTTGTCACTCATAGACTTTTGTGACTGAGGGTGGAGAGAGCTATGTCCTTCATTGATTGATGCAGCTTCTAAGCTCTGGCTAGAGAGAGGTTGAGAATCACCTTCACCAGCAGCAATCTTAAAAAGGGCATTGATCTCTACAGCAATTGTTGGTGATAAGACTGGGCTGTCAGGTTCTGTCATTGGGCCTTCAGTCGAGGTTTCCCCTATGAAGCTAATCTTAGGGTCTGCCTCAACATCCAGTTGACCGATGACATTGCTTGATTCCCACAGTCTTCTTCTAAGGCTGAACTCTGCAGTGATCCGGTCTTGGATTCTTTGAGCCAACTCGTCAGCTTGTCTTGATTTTGCTTGGATTGACAAGTGGCATAATGACTAAATCCAGACTATCATAATAGTTCAGGGTCTGAAAATTGAAGATCTCTTGCTGCCCTCCAAATTTGATCATGATTAGGGCTCTCCTGTTGCTGTCATAACTTGAAATTTCATGTGATTGTGAGTTGGTGGTGATGACATGGCCCTTAGTATCCCTTCCTCAAACAAACTCTATATTAAGGAGTCTATTGAGTCCATATCAATATGAACATGAAGAAGTTATTGAGTAGACACAACTGCAAGTGAGGATGGTGAGTCCTCAATGTCCATACTGCTTGAAGAACTCCCAGGTTCTGTGGCAGTGATGACTTTCTCCTCTTTTTTGGTAGTATCACCCATTTGCATAGGTGAGCTAGGAGTTAGGTCAACCACATCCACATGTTCTTGTGTTCCTGGTTGAGCTCCTCTTAAAGGTCTTTCAGTTAGTTGTTCCTTAAGATATGAAACCTCAAGTTGCTAATCATTCACCCATTTCTGCAAGGTAGTCACTTGAGATTCAAGGTGACTAACCTTGGAGACTAAGTAGGTGCATGTTGTAGATAGTTGTTGCACCCTTCGTCTTAGATTCCCCTCATCTTCATCAGAAGAATCATTAGGGGATGAGATGATTGGACCAAAGTCCTCAGTCTCACAACCAGCTTCAGGTTCTTGGCTGCAGGATTTCCTCTACTCACTGGCAATCTCAGTTGAGATGTAAGTGGGCTGAGTTGCCATGGTTGAGGTCTTAATGATGTAATCACTTTCTATAGTGAGAGTCTCTTCCATATGGACATCCTGAACATGTTCAGAAGTGTCCACCTCAGTTGTAGTTGACTGATGTGGGCTAGAAGTAGGAGACTTAGGAGAACTCATCTCTCTTTGAGTAGGGGAAAAGAAGAGAGAATCATGGTACTCACTGAAGCCTAAATCTTCCTTAGTATAGAAGTCAAGGTTGTGGATAGGTTGATTGAGATCTAAAGGTTGGGGATGGTAACTGTCTCCTAAAGGTTGATCACCTGAGTGTTGATCACCTGGGGATGACTTAAGGATGTTTGGGAGAGGTGGCTAATGAGCTCATCAGGCTAAGCATGAGGAAACTCAATACTGATTCTTATAGAGATGGGAGTGGTCTGCTCCTCAGGAGAAGTGGGAGCTCTATTGTCCACTTCCTCCTGTATTGGTGAGTGTATGGGGGCCTCCATAGACTGAATAGTCTGAGCAGGGGTTCGTTTGGATTTTCTTTGGTAGGTGAGGGTGATTTGAGGCTGTTTAAGTGGTTGGGAAGTAAAAGGTGTGGGTTCAACACTAACTGGTGCTGCTTGGTTGTCACCTTGAGCAATAAGCTCTAACATTTTTAGGACTTGGGTTGTTTCTACCCTAGAGAAACCAACAATGGGCTTTCTCAGTATTTTAAAGATGTCGGGCTTCATCTGTCCCAGTTTAAGAATGTTAGTTGTTCCCCTTAACTGTGAGCCCAGTTCACAGTTAAGAATGTACTAGACATATCTAGGAAACATGTAATATTCTAAGGAGTCTAAGTTGGCAAGTAAATTAGTATAAACAAATTAAGAATACCTGAACTTGACCCCCTAAATCATTCCATGGATAATGAAGGAGAGATCCTCAGGAATCTGGTCGCATCCACCATGCTTGTTTGATAAGTTGTGGATAACCATATGGAGCGGGAATCTCCACTGGGATGAGACCTTCCCTTTCCTGAAGGTCTTTACAGAGAAGTCTCCCTCATACCCCATCTGCTCAAAGGAATGATTG
>BJCM01271122.1:0-20410 GCA_018326385.1 Flaveria bidentis
TCTGACTATTTATGGGCCAATCAAGTTTTATTTATCCGTGTAGAAAGGATTCCGACTCTTAGGGGGAATCCATGTTTAGAGAAATTGAAGACGCAATCAGAAAGTGATGATGTGAGCCGGTTTCTGTCTGAGTGCATGCTGATTTGTTTGAGATTGTCAGCTGTGGATTGGAACCTTCTACTTTTTGCTCAATACACCGTATGAAGACGCCAGGAGAGCACAACGTTTATATATTGGGATATGCTGAATTTGAGGGGGAATTTCTACAGGTGTTAATGTTAATCAGGTTAGCCTGTGTGAAGATTGACGCAATGGAAAATTGTTCATGTCATTATCTGGAAAAATCAGTCATATGGGGAATCTTGCTGCTATGATGGTGTTCTGTAAAGTAAACGAAAGCTATTGTGGCTAAATTCATTTTCAGGGATATTGTAGTAACCTGACGGATCGGCAACGTTGGCTAATATGGTTTTTCGTTTGATTCCATTGGAAACCAGAGCAAAGATTGACTGAAGATTGTAAGAAGTGTTATCTACTATTCGCAAGCAACGTCCAAGGGGGAATTTGTTGAACCATATATTGTTATATATATTGTGTTCGTCGCTTGTCAAATAGTCTAGGCTTAATGTAATACACCTGATATGTTTTAAACACATGAAACTGGGTCATTCGCAGGAGCATATGCGAATGAGACTCAGTCGTACGACTGAGCCATGCTAATGGACCAGTCGTGCGATTGAGAGATGCGATTGGGCCATTCGTAAGACTGAACCATAATTATGGTCCAGTCGTACGATTGAACCATACGCACGGCCCAATCGTACGAATGGGCCTAGTCACATCTGATATGGGCTGAGGTCTATAAATACCAGTTTCATTGTGTAGAGAGATTAAGGATTTTGAGAGAGTGCCCGGGGCCTAGGTGCTGCTGGATTAGAGGGGAGATCATGCTCGATCTCCCCTTGCTAAGAGTCGTGATTCTTATGTTTAAACGAGCTTGTAATCATTAGATTTTATCAATGAAACCATTGAATTATTATTCGTTATCTTGTTTGTCTCTTGGTTTTCTTTTTCCTTCCGTCAAGAACGCGCTCGGATGTCAACCGATCCAGCGACTTCACATTAAGGCTCGAGCTCGACTCGTTTTAACTTATAAAACTCAAGCTCAAACCAGACTCGTTTGTATTTTTATTTTTAAAGCTCGAATCAATCTCTTAGAAAATTTTAAGCTTGGGTTTGGCTCGGTTATCATTAAATTATTAAATTATTATTTTTTATAATTATTTTTATATTTATTTATAATCATAATATATGTTATTAAATTAATTTTCTCATAATTTTATATATAATAGAACTATTTATATAAACATATATTTAATATGTTAAAAGTTTATATAAACAAAGAATTCATTTAAGCTCGCGAGCCGGCTCGAACTCGATATATGAAGCCCGGGCTCGAGCTTGTTGAAGCTAGGCTTGTTTTCGAGTTGATTCCAAATAGTTTACGAACTTTGACTCATTTAGTGCTTAATATGGAATTTCTTGAAAATAATATTTAAAAATATGTACCTTCTTTAGGCTTTTGTAATATAGTTATTATTAAATTGGAATAAATTTCATAGAATTGCTTTATCAATTTATCATCACTACCCTGTCTTTTATAATATAGTTATCATTAATTGGAATAAAATCTCTTAGAATTTCTTTATCAACTTATCAACACCCCAAATTTCAGAAGATGGGACCAAACTTCTCCATCACCTTTTTACTACATTCAATCATCAACCCCCTTTTTGACTCATTGCTGTGGCCAAGAATCATCATCATCAAGAACCATTACTCACCAACAATTCTTGATCATTATTCTTCTCTGAGTGTTCAATACAATTTGATTGAAATTGTGTTTACATCACTGTGTAAAAAGATGAGCACCATGTGTTTGATAAAATGCCTCACTGAGAAACTGCCAATTTCCAATCTTTATCACACTGTCCAAACCCATCTGCACCACACACACTCAGACACTCACACTCACATATTCCACAATCTTGACCTCGCAAACTTCATGATAAGAGTTCCATCCCCACATAGGTGCTCATTTTTGGCCTATTATTGATCCCACTTATGGGTATTTTATGAAGTGCACAGGTTGTTTTCATTTAAGGACATCAGTAACTGGTATGAACATGAATTCAATTGAAGCTTATGCAACCACACAGTGAAATGTGCATAATTTTTGGAAAGGGATTGAGGTTGGTGTTTAGTTTGTGTATGTAGGACATGATTGAGCTTGAGGGAGGGGTCAAATTATCACCATGTTGGATGTTCATCAAGAGGGGGGTGTGCTGCCCATGACAGTTCACATGCCTGCTGCAAAAAAGGATCTTACTTCTGATGCCATGAAGAGAATTCGTGACTGGTTTGCTTTTGGTTTTCTTCATCATGTTGAAAATTGCTTTTTAGTATACTTACTTTGTGGTGTTTAGTTGGTGATGATAGCTTTAATCTTCATTTAATAATTTTACTCATGACAAACAAACAAACAAATATAGCAAAGCTATGTGTAGGGTCTGGGAAGGGTGTGATAGGGGCAAAACTTACCTCTTTAGGCTGCTCAAATTTACTCATGAGAATTTACTAAATACAATAGAAACTAGAAACTAAGAATCATAGTTAGGAAGATAGAGGAGGATCTTTGAAGATCTTATCAATTTTTATAAAATTTGCAGGATTTCATCCCAAGATGTCCCAAGTGATGTTATTGTTTGTGTAGGAGGTGTTTCTTTTCCCATGCACAAGGTACAGTGTTTCTATTCTTTTGTTATAACTAAAATTTATATGTAATTTTGTAAATAATGATTCAAAGTTTGTTTTGAAATATCAATAAAAGTAATCATATTTATTTTGCGTGTCTGATTTATATGGTCAGTCTGGTTGTGGGTCTAAAACTCGGTTCTTTACGTGGTGCAGTTTCCTTTAGTCTCAAAGTGTGGTTATATAAAGAAACTGTTATCGAACACCAAAAATGCTGATCCTTCTGTCATCGAAATCCCTGATGTCCCGGGAGGAGCTGAAGGATTTGAACTTGCAGCAAAGTTCTGTTATGGAACACATTTAGAATTATGCACAGAAAACATTGCAATGGCAAGATGTGTGGCTGAATATCTTGAAATGACAGAAGAATATGCCGATGGAAACCTGGTATCAATAACTGAAGCATATATAAATGAAACAGGGCTTATAACCTTATCTGCTGCAGCTACCATTTTGCAATCGTCGGGAAAATTCTTACCAATATCAGAAACCGTAAAACTAATTGATCGATGTGTAGACACTATCGCGTGCATGGTGACTGAAAAGAGTCAAGTTACACTTGTTGATTGGTGGGCTGAAGACTTGATCACTCTTAGAATTGATATCTTTAAAAGGGTTCTTCTTGCATTAGTTTCAAGGGGATTCAAACAATTTGCACTCGGTCCAATTCTAATGCTTTACGCGCAAAAATGTCTTCGAGGTTTGGTAAGATACCTTGCTTGTATGTACATGAACTTGACTGCATTTTGTTTATGAGCTACCAGATTTATTTCCCATACATTGACAGTTGTGGCCCGTAATGGATCGATGTAGATTGTGTTTTATTTCAAACAGTTAAAAAGAAATAAATTTAGCTAAAAGGGAACAAGTCAAAAGATTGATCCGATTGAAGTAGCCCAAAAAGTCGCATTCTAGTGCCTACAACCTCTTAAACAGTTTTATTCCATGATTTAGATTAATACTATAATCATACTTAACACATTAGCTATTTATAAACAAAAGTAAGAAATGGATAAAAAGGTGTTCGTGTGTCCTTTAAAGTCAGCCTACTAAAATGTCATGTTTCAAGCTAAACTTGTTTTGTTTTGACCCATTGTCTAACCCACTCAACCTGCATATGTGGCCATCTCTAGTTTATGCTATAACTTATATTCTTGTGGTATACCCTTTTCAATCTTGTTTAGTTAGCATTAAATCTTGAACATGTTTCTATTAATCAAACAGGGGATCCATGGAAAATCAAAGAAAAATCTTGACCCCAAACAGCAACATGAGAAGAGGATTATTTTAGAGACAATAGTTGGCCTCTTACCACGGGAAAAGAATGCAATGTCAATAAGCTTTCTTTCAATGCTGCTTCGTGCTGCCAAATATCTAGACACAACGGTTGCATGCCGGCTAGATTTAGAGAAAAGAATGGCTTTACAACTCGGGCAGGCGGTTTTAGATGATATATTAATTCCTTCTTTCTGCTTTGATGGTGATACATTGTTTGATGTTGATACAGTGCAACAAATCATGATGAATTACTTTGAATATAATTCTAAGGATTCAGATGATACAAACCATGCCTATTCATTACAAAAGGACAATGAGAACGTCGGGAAGCTAATGGAGAGCTTTCTTGCTAAAATAGCTTCTGATTGGAATTTGTTGGTTTCAAAATTTATAAATTTTGCTGAATGTATACCGGTGGAAGTACGGGAGACAGAAGATGGAATGTATAGAGCCATTGATATATACTTGAAGGTATGCTCTCCTTTTTATATGTACTTTCTTGTAAAATTATTTAGGAGGTTCAACGCAGCAAAAGTACACTACGTGTGTCTTTCAGCCCGTTCGACCCATTTGATCCATCTTATATTTTGCTAATTTTATTATTTGACCCATTAGAGATAAAACGTGAATCAACTATAATAAGTAAATGGGCAAAATTTTGATGGTTATATAACAAGAGAAGATTGTATATGTAATTGCTGGTGATATTAGATACTAAATAAAGATGAGATTCACAAATTATAGAATGAATAATGCAGGAAAGTGGTCCAGTTATATCTCAACTTCATATATTTTCAACATCTAGAATTGCATATTGACCAAAATATTACATTCAAATCTCTCAGGCTCATCCAGCTTTAAGTGACATGGACCGAAAGAAAGTTTGCAGTTTAATGGACTGTCAAAAGCTATCCCGTGAAGCCCGAGCCCATGCAGCCCAAAACGAAAGGCTTCCAGTTCAAACCATGGTTCAAGTTCTTTACTATGAGCAGCAATGCTTACGAGAAGTGGATGGTAGCCCGGTCACTGATCTTGTAAGGTCGCAAACTACCATCGAAACTCGAAAATCAGTATCAGATGAAATATCAAGCTTGAAAAAAGAAAACCAAGAGCTGAAAATCGAGCTTTTAACGATGAAAACACGATTAAAAGAGATCGAGAAGTCAACTTCCACTAAACCAAAGGTCAACAATGCAAATGAAACCACTGTGGGTAAACCACCATTGCCGAAAAAGTCTTTTATAAGCTCGGTGACCAAAAAGCTTGGGAAGATCACACCTTTTCTTCTTGCTGATGGGTATTTGCCTTCAAGTACAAGTGGCAGGAATAAACCTGATAAAGATAGAAGACATTCAGTGGCTTGATATGTTGTTTTTGATGGCTTTTGTGTGGGTAATCAATTGATTCATACAGTTTGATCAGTAAATAATTAAGTTCATGATGTAAAACACAATTTTAGATGACATATCTAGTACATGGGAGTGTTGTTGAAAAACTTATGAATAAAGTTCTAGTTTATTAGCTCCATTGTTACATGATAATATAATTAGGTGTATTCAATAGTCATAATTAATAGTAGAGGAACTATAATTGTAAATTATGGATTAAAACTTTAAAACTGATTGTGTTTAAGCTCATGAATGAAAGAATAACAAGGACTTGAACTAAACCAACTTTCTCTATTTGAATAATTGAATATCTCACCGAAACGTTTCTCTTACAATGGTATCAGAGCCTTTAGCGACACCATAACATAAATCAACGAGAGTGAATGGACGTATAAGGTGGTCAAAACCCGTGATAAAGCGACTCCTGCCCCACGCTGCTTTTTTGGAGCTAAAATCCTCTCCTATGCAACCCAACAAACCTTGGAAGCTGATTCTGGAAGACTTCCAAAATGATAGACGAGAAGCAACCTTATCGATAACTAGTTTCCAGTTGGAAATGTTTCTCATATTTGAGCCCACAGGAAGACCAAGATAGGTGAATCAAACTTTCCCTAGATGACATTAAAGCACATTAGATGTAGTGTCCACGATTGCATATTGTTGTAAACAAATTGGAATTACACAAGATTAAAAAACTACAAAAGTTCTTGAATGATTTTATTGATTACACAAGAACACGATTACAAGAGAATTGCATCTCATTCAATGAACCCGAATTGCCTATTTATACCCAAATTGAGTCGTTAACAACCGTTAACTAGTTTACCCAATTTGGCACAACACCCTTCAACTATGTCAGTAATACAAACACGAATAAGAAGGAACAAGTTACAAACAAGTTACAGAAATAGCCCTTGAACTTACAGACATTGACTTTAACCCCACAATTCTCCACCTTTAAAGTCAATGACTTGACTTTATTCAATTCCCAAGAACCAGATAGAACCCTAGTATACATATCTGCAAGATTATACTCTGTACCAATTTGCTCAACCAACACTTCTTTTGCACTTATCACATCTCAGATAAAATGGCATTTCACCTTGATGTGCTTAGTTCTATCATTGATCTTGGCATTTTTAGTGAGCTGAACAACTCCTTGATTATCACACATAACCACAACCTCATTAACACTTATACCCAAATCAGCTACAATCCCTCGAAGCCACAATGCTTCCTTCACAGCCTCTCCTAAGGCTATATATTCAGCCTCAGTAGTGGAGAGTGCAACAACTAATTGTGATTGAGCTTTCCAGCTAACAGTACTCCTTAGCACCTTGAAGACATAACCAGTAATTGATCTATTATTATCAGGATCCTTAGCATAATCACCATCCACATATCCTTCAATAGACCTACTAGTGTTCCAACCATTCTTACCAAAAATCAAACCATAATATTTAGTACCTTGTAGATACCTCATAACCCACTTGACAACATCCCAATGTACCTTTCCAGGTGATGCCACATATCTACTTATCAAGCTTGCAGCATAAGCCAAATATGGCCTTGTACATACGATGAGATACATAAGAGTGCCAACACAATTTGCATATGACACCTTAGCCATATATCTCTCTTCTTCATTCTGAGGTGAATCCTGAGAGGAAAACTTGAAATGAGCTGTCAAAGGAGTTTTAACTGCCTTACATCCTTCCAGAGTGCAATTCCTCAAAAGCTTATCCACATAAGACTTCTGACACAACCACAACAACTTTTGTCTTCTACACCTCTTGATCTCCATACCAAGTATCTTTGTAGCTTCACCCAACTCTTTTATTTCAAACTCTGACATCAACAATTTCTTCACCCTTTCTATCTCCTCTTTATCTTTGCAAGATAATAACATATCATCAACATATAGTAACAGGTATACATAATTCCCATTGGTACCGTCCTTATGATACACACAACTATCAAAGGAACTTCTGAGAAATCCATGATTTACAACAAAATCATCAAACCTTTTATACTATTGTCTTGGGGCTTGCTTAAGACCATACAAAAATCTTTTCAACATACAGACTTTATCTTCATTACCAGCTTTAACAAACCCTCGGGGTTGAGACATATAAATGTTCTCATCCAAGTAACCATGCAAAAAAGTTGTTTTAACATCTAACTGCTCCAGTTCCAAATCAAATGTAACTGTTATAGACAATATGATTCTAATTGATGTATGCCTTACCACAAGTGAGAAAATGTTAGTATAGTCTACCCTAGCTACTTGTGTAAACCCTTTAGCCACCAACCTAGCTTTGAACCTAGGCTTATCACTTCTTAGCAATCCATCCTTTATCTTGTAAAGCCATTTACATGACACCACTTTTTGATCACGAGGCTTATCAACCAGCACCCAAGTGTCATTCTTCATTAATGAAGCCATTTCATCTTCCATGGCCTCTTGCCACTGATCTTTTTCCTCTGATCTAACTGCCTCATCAAAATGAAGTGGCTCAAAGATACTCTCTTGCTCTACAATGCTAAAGGCAACAATAGACAAGTGACTTTCATCTCTATACCTCAAGGGCTTCACTATATTTCTTTTAACTCTCCCTTTAGCAATACTATAGCTGCTTTTTGATGATGATGTTTCACTTGCTCTAGATCTCCCTTCTTAATTTGCTTCAACTTGAACACCTTTATTCAGGTTCCATTCGGAAGACTCCACCTCAAAGTGAACTCTCTCATGACTAGAGCTCCGTTCCGAAGCATACTTGTTCTCTTCCGAAGCAAATCTGGTTCCTTCCGAAGTATACTTGCCATCTTCCGAAGTATATTTGCCATCTTCCAAAGTACATCCTCTAGCTTCCAAAGCATATCTATTATCTTCCGAAGTCAACTTCTTTTCTTCTGAAGCAAACTTAGTATCTTCCAAAGCAAACTTAGTATCTTCCGAAGCAAATTTGTTTCCAACCACATCCTTATAAAAACTGTTCTCTTGAAATTCAACATTCCTACTCACTATGACTTTGGGACTGCCATCATCCAACCTCCACAATCGGTATCCCTTCACTCCTTCAGAGTAGCCCAACATAATACACTTTTGAGCCCTGGGACCAAATTTGTTTTGGCTTATATGAGCATAAGCCACATACCCCACTACCCTCAAATTACTACTATCAAGTTTAGTTCCTGACCATACTTCTATTGGAGTTCTCATATTCAGGGCTCTAGAAGGTGACCTACTTATCAAATAAGCAGCAGTGCTTATCAATTCTCTTTAGAAGCACTTTGGCAATCCATAATTTAATCTCATACACCTCACTCTTTCTAACAGAGTCCGGTTCATTCTTTCAGCCAACCCATTCTGCTGAGGTGTACCAGGAATAGTCAAATGCCTAGTTATTCCATTGTTCTTACAGAATTGATCAAATTCTTTGTTGTAGATATGTAACCCATAATCAGTTCTCAACTTTTTCACATTTCTTTCTGATTGAGTTTCCACAAGCTTCTTCTATTCTACAAACTTCTGGTAGGCATCATTCTTGTGCTTGAGCACATACACCCACACCCTTCTTGAAATGTCATCAATAATAGACATAAAGTACCTTGCTCCTCCCAAAGAATTTACCCTTGCAGGACCCCACAAATCTGAGTGGATGTAGTCTAGTATCCCTTTAGTAACATGCTTACCCTTGCTGAACTTTACTCTACTTTTCTTGACACAAGTTTCACAGAAACCAACATCATTGATTCATAATGTCTTGTTTCTTTAACTCCTCTAGGCCTTGACTACTCTGATGACCAAATCTTCTATGCCACAAGATAGACTTGTCAATATCTGACTGTACCAATGACACCTCATCAGTTTTATATTCTCCCATCTAACACATATGTGTTGTTATTCCTCCTTGTTCCTATTAGCACCACCAATGACCCTTTAATCACCTTAACCTTGCCATCCTTTAGACTCACATGATGCTTGTTCCTCTCAAAGGTGCCTAGTGACAACAAGCTTCTTTTGAGACTTGGAACGTACTTGATATCATGTATCTCTACCTCGGATCCATTAGTTAACTTAAAAGGTTACTGAACCACTTCCTTGGATTCTACATGGTCTATTATCACCCAACTTTACTTCTCCTAGATCCGAAGGCATGAAGTTCCTTATACATGACCTAATCGGAGTCATGTGAAAGGAACACCCTGAGTCCAGTATCTAATGCTCCAGCTCATCATCATTGGTGGCACACATCGCATCAGCACTATCATAGGCATCTGAGGAGTCATCCTTCTGAACAAATGACTTAGAGTGGATGGTTTCACCTCTTCTTTGTTTCCATTCTGGACAATCTCTTTTGAAATGATTTTTTGAGTTACATACAAAGCATTTCCTTTTGGACATTGATTTAGATCTTGCTCCTTTTATGTTCTTGTTCATTCGATGCTCTGATCTCCCCCTTCCCGCCTCTACTCTTCCTTTAACAAACAACCCATATCCACCTTCTTTTTTAAAATCAGATCTTTTTAACTCTTTTGAGTTGAGGGCAGCCAACACCTCTTCCAATGAAAGAGTGTGTCTCCCATACATGAGTGTTTCCACAAAGTGTTCATAACTGTGAGGCAATGAGGTCAAGAACAGTATGGCTTGATCTTCATCTTCTATTTTTACCTCAATGTTTTCAAGATCAAGAATGAGTTTGTTAAACTCATCGGTGTGATCTTCTATCGACTTGCCAGACCCCATACCAAACGTATAGAGCCTCTTTTTCAAGTACAATCGGTTAGCCAACGACTTGGTCATGTACTAAGACTCGAGTTTTGACAACACACCTGTTGCCGTTGTCTCCTTAGACATTTCTCTAAGAACTCGATCACCAAGACTCAATATAATTGCACTGTGAGCCTGCTCCATCATGTCTTTGTGTTTGAATTTTGCTTCTTCTTCTCTTTCTTTTTAGCATCCGTGGTATCAGCGCATTGCCTCCTTTCAGAGCATCAACTACCCCTTGATGAACCTGCAATACCCTCATCTTCAACCTCCACAGTCCGAAATCATTTCTCCCATCAAACTTTTCCAAATCAAACTTAGTTGACACCATCTTGCCTCTCCAATTCTTGTTCTGTCGATTGATCACCGCGATCGATCGATCCGAGTCTGTGCTCTGATACCGATTGTTGTAAACAAATTGGAATTACATAAGATTGAAAAACTACAAAAGTTCTTGAATGATTTTATTGATTATACAAGAATATGATTACAAGAGAATTGCATCTCATTCAATGAACCCTAATTGCCTATTTATACCCAAATTGAGTCGTTAACAACCGTTAACTATTTTACCCACTTTGGCACATTACACCCTTCAACTATTGTCACTAATACAGATACATATAAGAAGGAACAAGTTACAAACAAGTTACAGAAATAACCCTTGAACTTATAGATATTGACTTTAACCCCACACATATTAATATGAGCACTCAAAGAAATCAAAAGGAATGAAAGGCATAGTGTCGGTGAAACTTCAAAATATGCAATCCGCATACACTTTAAAGATAGAATGGAAGTAATAGTTTCGTTGATTGCATATTTTATCATGTCACTTCTTCGCTAACAAAGGCAATAAGGTTTAATTAATTTGCTTTAATAGCTCATGTTTTTGCCCTCATGATAGAATGGAATGTTGTGATGCCACCACTCTTACAGAAAAAAAATATATATATAATCACTCAAGTTATGCAGAAGGTATCGTTGGTTTTATGTAATTGGTGGTTGTCGATTGATTATGGGTCTAACAGTCGAACGACATTGTTGATGACCACGATCTTTTGTTGCACCACGTGTTATTTAACAGGCAAGTAATCTCATATTGTCTTCCAGCGATGGTACGTTGATGATGACGGACTTTCATTCACCTGAGACGTCAACGACTCGGTTATGATAGTGGAACCCGTTCCTTGTAAGCTTTATTGGAATCCACTCGATAGGCGATGACAATGCGAAAAAAGATAAGTTAGTTGTTATGGCATCATAAACCTAATGTTTTCAACCACAACTGACTTTTAATTCAATCCATATTTTAGAATGCTATTTTTTAATATCCATAGGTTTTGTGAAAAAATAACCACGATGGTAAGCACGCGATGATCAGACAATGTGCATTTATCTGACCCTCGGTTTAACTGATCGATCACGCGAGCAACATGCGCCCACGAGACAAGACTAGTTATGCTTTATAGACGACTAATAGAGACTTTAACATCATTTGCAACATCTAATCCTCATAGCAATCAATATATTTTTAAACAGAAGCTCATTGATTTGTTTTTGGTTACCAAGTGAAAACTTCTCACGATGTCACCAATTCATAAATTGCTCCCACTTAAACACACTATGAATTTCTACACTCACCCAAAAGCCAATGACCTAAATGCATGATATTTGAGGTGATGATTGCTATTGGCTCAATATCTCTCTTGTCGGCATAAGAGAAAATAACACTCACAACAACTACCTCATAGGTGTTTATCAATCTGTCTTTAGATTAGAAGTAGATGCCAATGCAAGGTGATCACAAATCACTTGATCATAATCAAAAATGGAAAAACACCCAATTGAACCAAACACAAGTCTAAACCAGAAATCACCTAACCACACAACAACTGATCTATCTTCCCACAAGAAACCATTCCATCGAAATTGCAACCAACGAGACAATTAAACCGGAGAAGATGAATCGAACATTAGGCGAAGATAAACTGACTTGAAAATAGATGGCATTGGTAGAAAGACATTTTCAAATCATTTATTCAAAATATCTTGATTAGTTCACAAAAAATTGCTAAACAGCTTTCAAATTGTTTATTCAAAACAACTTATTTAGCTCAAAGATTATCATAAAAGTTGTTTGCATGAGCAACCTTGAACATCCTTAAAACAGCTTGATGTGTCTGACCGCAATAAGCTAATAAACAACACTAACCACCCCCTAAAAGGGTCAAAATCATGGTTAAACATGGAATAAGCACACATATACTTTGTGCGTTCTCTCTTCTGAATCCACACAAAATCCATGACTAAACACCTGCATTTCATTTGCAAGACATGTTTCATACGGTAGATAAACTTAAATAAATGTCTATAGTTTTTATGTAGCCAGAATTTGATAGTTGGCTCTTGTTATGTCTACAAATGCAAAATCACAAGCCCTATTATGATCATTGACAAATATGCTATCTAGAGCAAAAAAGATTTGTTTAACATGCCTGATATTCTGCAACCACCTCACTAAATGATAGATCAAAACTACTTTCTTCCTCTGTTCAGCCTCTGCAGGTGGTAATTAAGTGTTCCCCAGGGTTTTCTCTTTTTACCCGTCTGCAAAACGACAATAACATAGAAATTAAGTGCTAAACAAAAGAATGTTCGTTTACATCTCTTGGTCAAACTTCTCAAAGGACCAAGTCAACTGTAAGTCATAAGCAGTATAAGGAAATTATCTGTAGTTTAAGCAAGTTATTGGAGGTGGTCTATGGATCTGCTTCTGTTGTTTTAAGTTGTAGTAATCAGGAAACCAGTTGTATAAGCATCGGCAAATGTTTATGTTTTTAAGAAAGCAAACGATAAAATGACCAAAGTCCAAAAAAGACATTCTTGTGAAAAAAACGGGTAAATAAGGTTATTTTGTTTTATCCTTTGATTATCTATTTTGTTGCAATTGATATGAAACTAAATTAATAATCAGAAGCAGAACATGTTTATCTAAATTCTAAACATTGAAAACTAGTTATCAAATATTCAAATTAAAAATACAAATCCAAACACCCCTCGACTGTTGTATTATTGCTAATTTGCACCTGAGTCTCCATGCAGGCATCTAGTAGTTGGCGTTGACGGGTGCATTTTTCATCACTGTTATGATTAAGGGACAAACAGCCAAGATAAGTCATCATATCCTTCATGCAAGGTTTTGCTAGCCCACCAAACTTCTTTGCATTAATATGTAGCTCACCAGCTTTTTTGCCCATGCTTTTCAAGTATGATCTATAAGATAATCGAATAAGTAATAACAATAATTAAGATATTTGAATATCAAAGAAAGGCCCACTAAAAAACTGTGACAGATGAACTTTCCAATTTCAACAGGTTCTACAAAGACCTACTGCACACACTTATATAAGAATACACTATTTTCAAACTTAAAGGGTTTGTGGAACAAAATGCTTAAAGCGATGTCTTAAATTCACCTGTAGATGGAGCTAAATCAACTAGTAGCTTAAGAAAGTTCATTTGCTGACTCCAAACATCTCACTGGATTAATGTGTTGCCATAGGTGATTTCATAAGCAACCTCCTTAGAGCTAATACTAACATGTATCAGCATGTACATATACAGAATCAAGAGTCTGCTATCAATCTACAAGTGATAATGACCATAAGATGTATCTGAACAGCACTTCAGTATGATATCGCGTGAATAGAATAAATCATGAGCAAGACAATATAACGTTTACTCTATTCTTAACGCATTATCTTAAACTAATGTTCTGTCTTCAGTTGTGACTTATGACCCTGAATTTCTAAATGAAAATGTTATCTTGGTCATTGAAATGACTTCTGGGAATCCAGATTCCAGAGTTTGGAGGATGATGTGTCATGTTTCTTTATCAAGTGTTATTTAAGTTTAATTGTAGTTTTTGTCAACTAAGCATATGTAGTCACTCACTCACTCAAATGGTTATATACATAAGTAACAGTAGGCAACAATGGAATACAAATTCGAAACTCGAATCTTGAAACATTTTGAACCCTACACTCTTAACTTCAGTTCATCAAAACTACACAAACATAAGCCAAATTCATTACTTTGGAGTATATATGTATCCAGCATACACATATTTAGCTGTTGCATAATAAGCTATAGTAAAGACATTGATGTAAATGTTTTGGTTAACAGTATTCCATGGTGATGTACCAATGTCTTTCAAGTAACTGAAAAGGCTTAATCAATACCCATGACAAGAGCTTAAGATTGTGTTTAGTGTTTATGTTCAATTAATAAATCTATTTCCTTGAAAGCATAACCTCTAGTGATTTAGCAATCACTAAACTTCAAAACTGAAACATAATACGCGTGATTAATTGAAGTGTTAGCCTAATATTTTCAACCATACGAAATCATCTTCAAGCTAATATGATCCAAACAAACTCAAATCAGTTCGAATTTCACCAAAAACCCTAATTCCGTAAACAAGATTGAATCCAAACGAGAAACACCGGATTACGCATAGATGCAATACATCAATACTACTACACGCGTATCCTTAACAGTAACATATAGAATTACAACTAAACTGATTTGAATAATAGACATCAAATTTGATTCAGAAAGCAAGTACTCACAACAAAAGAAGATACTTAGGTCTGAATAATAGTTACGAAATAAGACTACCTGAACCTTAGGCGTCCGGCGGAGAGGGGGCAGAGGCGACGGCGACGGCGACGGCGACGGCGGCAAGGGGGGATGGTAGCTAGTAGACGGAGTCGAGTGGAAACAGGGGTGCTTTTGGTAAAACCATATCAAGAGAAACGAAGTTTCACATTGGACCTTCACCTTATCAATAATTACAATAGTAGTATATCCTTTTGTTCTCAGAGTAGATTACACTTTTTGTCATTTAAGTTTGTAATAGATTTCGGTTTCGTGTTTAAACTAAAGAAATTACAATAAATATTCATTATGTTTAAAAAAACTTTCACATTTCTTCCTTTCTTATAATGAACGTTAAATATTTCTATAAAAATCTAGTTATATGACTTGCACATGAGGATAATATGGTCATTTTACTTGTATTTAATTAGAAAATTAAAAATTAAAACATAAACCACACATATTCTCTCCCCCACCATAAACCCTAGTTCCTGCACAAGATATCAACATCATCCCCTACCACCAGACATTCACCACCATCATCGTTCACCCCTACCACTACCCCATCATCATCTATCACCCCCTGGTCTCTTCAAATCTTGCACCACAACAACCAACACAACAACTCTTTAGTCGGGGTTCTAGTACGAACCCGATATTTGTTTATTGACGTTGGAGACACAAAAGGGTCGACTTGGTTGCGCCAACTAGATCAATGGTAAAGTTATTTAGGTTTGACCCATTGAGGCGACCTTCATACTAAGTTTTTGTTATTACTTCATTTATATAAAATAGGACCAATAGTTTCCTTTTTGTGTTTTTTTCATCATTGTTCCAAACGTCAATGTTCGATTTATTACAAGAGTTTTTCGATCCCCCTTTGCAAACATAAGAATCTTAAAATTTTATGTTAATTAATTTATCATTGTAATTGGAGAATTGTCTATCTTAAATTAGGCTTGTGAATGTTAAAGTAGTGCATAAGCTTTATTTGTTTTGTATTTGTAAGTACAGGGTAGTAATATGTCAAAGTCTAATAGTTAGTGGGTTGTATGTGTAGTTTACTAATCATGCTTTGATTATTTAGTTAAAAGTTGTTAAAATAGATTGGTCATTAAATAAATGATCATCATCTTCCTCATTGTAATCTGAATAACTTTCATATTCTCAAATTCAATAAGATTGCATTGTATCTTTGAAGTATTGCTTGAGTATTCGTGTTTCATTTATAACAATTGTTATTAGAGCCGGTTTAAGAGGCTCGATCGAGGAACACCAATCACAAATGAGAATAATCGGAAGAAGAAATCATGGGGTCAACTAAGTTTGAACTTGAGAAATTCAACGAGAAAAATGATTTCGGGTTATGGCAATTAAAGATATGGGCATTGCTTGTTCATCAGGGCGTAGTAGATGCTCTTGGAGGTGAAACATAGTTTCCGAACAATCTATCTGAAAAGGAGAAGAAGAACATAATGGAGAAGGCTTATAGTGTTGTTATCTTATGTCTGGGAGATAGAGTACTTCGTGAGGTGTCAAAAGAGACGACTACGGCCGATATTTGGTCTAAACTTGAAAGCCTCTATATGACCAAATCACCCGCCAATCAGCTCTACTTGAAAAAATGATTATACACCTTTTAGATGGATTCTAGCAATCACTAGAAGACCATACCGATGAATTCAATAAGTTCATTCTTGACCTTGAAAATATTGATGTAACCCTAGAGGATGAGGATCGGGCAATTATTTTCTTGACCTCACTCCCTCAATCTTATGAGCACTTCGTTGACACACTGATGTATGGGAGGGAATCATTGTCCATGGAGGAAGTACTCGCTACAATGAATTCAAAAGAATTAAAAATAAGAACATATGTAAAGGAGGAATCCGGGGATGGCTTATACGTAAGGGAAAGGTGTCAACATAAAAGTGTTAAAGGAAAGGGTACAGGGAGGTTCAAGTCCAAATTTAAACGTAGGTATTACATCTGCAGTTCAGAAAAACACCTTAAAAAGGAATGTCCTGAAAGGTATAAAAGGAAGACAAGGAATCCTAGTACGAAGGGTCAATGGAATGACTCCCTAGATAATGCCTCGGAGGGATATGAAAGTTCAGATGTATTGGTAGTAAGTAGTGGTGATGTGAACACCAGGTGGGTCATGGACTCAGGTTGTTCATATCACATGACCCTTATCAAAGATTTTTTAAAGATTTGAATGAAAACCAAGGAACTGTGAAACTTGGAGATGATAGGCTATGTGATATCTAGGTATATGGTATTGTGATTATCAAGTTAAACAAGGGGACTGAGGTGGAGTTAAGAGAGGTCAAGTACATTCCAGGCTTAAAGAAGAATCTGATTTCTTTGAGAACCTTAAAAAAATGGTTATTGTGTGAGTTTGAAAGGAGGGAAGGAAAAAGTCATCAAAGGGTCTATGGTGATATTATTTGGGACTAGAAGAGAGAACAATATCTATTTGTTGGATGGACAAGTAGATGTGGGAGTAGTTTATGTGGCAACCAAGAAACTAATGAGCAAGCCTGAATTATGGCACCAAAGACTTGGTCACATAAGTCACCAAGGATTGGTAGAATTAAAGAAACAACAAGTTCTAGGTGACCTATCAGATTGTTCATTTGACTTTTGTGAGCACTGTGTTATGGGCAAGTCTCATTGGGTCAAATTTGAAAGGAGTAGGCATAGTTCAAGGGGTATTTTGGACTATGTGCATTCTAACTTCTGGGGGCCTACACAATATGCTTCACTAGGTGGAGGAATGTACTTTCTGTCCTTGATTGATGACTATTCAAGGAGAGTATGGGTTTACATACTCAAGAATAAAAGTGAAGCTTTTGACAAGTTCAAGGAATGGAAAGTACTAGTAGAGAATCAAACTGAAAAGAAGGTAAAGAAACTGAGAACAAATAATGGGTTAGAGTTTTGCAATTCTTAATTTAATGATTTTTGTAAAAGGCATGGAGTTGCTAGGCATCTCACTATAGTTGGGACACCACAACAAAATGGACTAGCAGAGAGGGTGAACAGGACATTGTTATAACATGTATGTTCACTAACTTAGGGTTGCCCAAAAGTTTTTAGGCTGAGGTTGTCACTACTGTTGTAGCCTTAGTGAACAGGTCACCCTCATTAGCTATTGCCATGTCCACTAGAGATGGGCAAAAAAACTGGTTCAGGAACCGGTTTGGCCAAAAAAACCGGAACCGGTTTGAGGCCCAAACCAGTTTGAAACCGGCCCAAACCGTCGGTTCTCATCCGGTTTCCCCTTTCGAAGCTTAAAACCGGTTTCAACCCGAACCGGTTCCAACCCGGTTCCAAACCAGTTTTAAACCCGGTTTTCAAACCGGTTACCGTTGTCTAACGGCTATATAGTCGTTTGTACCTATTTTTGACCGTTTTCTGATGTTTTTTACCATTATACCCCCACTAGGTTAGTATATATATGTATTTGATGTTTTGGTTGAATTAAAACAACTTATAACACTCTCTACTCTCAAAAATCTCAAGAATGCTCTCCACAAATACTTTCGTTTTAAACGCTCTCAAAAAATCTCAAAAACGCTCTCATAAAAATCTCTGAAATGGCTTCAACAAGTGCTCAATCATCCGTTGGTTGTGAAACGTCTTCAAGCAACGTGGTGGTAGCAATCCTTCCTACGAATAGGAACCCCGAAGTATGGTGCAATTACGATTTATGTCAAATGGCTAGCGGTCCAAACAAGGCTCGTTGCAAGTTTTATCATAAGTTTTTCAAAAAAGATGCAAACATAACGTTGAAAAACCATATTGCAAATAAATATTGTAAAGCGTTAAAAGGTGAACCTTCTCAAGGTCAAGCTTTGATGACAAACGAAGGAAATATTTGGGCTTATAACGTTGATGCGGTTCGGGAGCAAATGGCGCAATTTGTAATTCAAGAAAGCTTGCTATTCAAACATTTCGACAACGAACGTTTGACTCGACTCATTCAACGAACTCTCCAACCACGTTACACCAATGTAAGTCGTGCTACTCTTCGAAGAGATTGTTTAAAAATGTGGAAAAAAGCTAAAAATGAATTAATATATTATTTTGAAAATTTACAAACCGGTGTTAACTTAACTAGTGATGTTTGGTCGACACCTCACGGTTCACCGGACTCGTACATTTGTGTCACCGCCCATTGGGTTGAACTCGATTCGTGGCAAATGATGAAACGTACGATTGCGTTTGAATTGTTTGATTATCCTCACACCGGCCAAAACATTTTTTATCTTATTGATAAAGTTATTCAAACGTATAAATTAGAAAACAAAGTATTTTCTATATCTTTTGATAATGCGTCAAATAACACTCTTGCGATAGATCATTTGAAATTAAAATATAAACCAATATGTGAGGGTGTGTTTTTTCATAGTCGATGTGTTGCGCACATAATAAACTTATCCATTCAAGACGGTTTAAAAATTATTGAAACAGTTAAAGATTGTTTTAAAAGAATGTTACGTGATATTTTTAGTAATAACCAAAGATATACTAAATAACGCAAGTTTTGTAAAGACGCAAATACCAAATGTTTAGGTCCGAATTGGGACGTACCAACACGATGAAATTCCACATGTAACATGTTTGAAAAGGCTATTGAACAAAAAGAAAGTTTAATAGACTTTCATAATAGTTTGGTAAGTCGGGGAAAGGAAAATTCTTACCATCCATCGGGTTGGGCCATCATCGAAGAAGTAACAAAAATGCTTCAAATTATTAAAAATGCAACTACATGTCTTTCTGGAGTTTATTACCCAACGAGTCCGTTGGTACTTCACCAAATTTATTTAATGACTTTAAAATTAAATGAAATTCCGTGTAGGGGTAGACCTTATTCCGATATGATACCCCCAATGAAAGAAAAACTTAAAAGTATTTTCAAGAAATGTCTCCCGTTATTACATGTGCAGCTGCTTTAAACCTTTGTATAAATTTGTCGGGGTTGAAACTTTACTTGATAAAATTACTTTTAATTTAGATTTAGAAGTTGGTAAACCAATATATAGTAAAACTTTAAAAGCTACTTTCAACAAACAATTACAACAAATGTATGATGTTTATTTATTAAAATACAAGGAAACATCACAAATCCATGATGCTTTAAGGCATGCGTCAAATGCCGAAAGTTCGAATGATCCAATGTTTGATTTATATAATACTTTAAGGGATGAATGTAATAAACGTCAATGTGGTAACACTCCGAGTAGTGAACTCGGGAGGTATGGTCTTACAAACTTTTTATCGACCATGACTCCACATGAATTTAAAAATTTTGACTTGTTGGCTTGGTGGAAAGGTAAGCAAGATCAATTTCCCATCCTATCCACCATGGCTCGAGATTTACTAACCGTCCAAGCTTCTACAGTAGCTTTGGAATCTGCTTTTTCTGTTAGTGGCAGGGTTATATCAATAAGACGAACTCGACTCACTCCACAAGCGGTTGAAATGT
>BJCM01271127.1:0-16550 GCA_018326385.1 Flaveria bidentis
GGAATGTTTGGGCTTTTAATCCCCTAATGAAATCGAGTATAGATGTGTGTTTAATTACCTGATTTGAATAGAAAAGGTGCATGAACACGTTGTTAGATGTCGCGCCTGATGTGATAAAGATTAGTGATGCATACATCGATGATAATCAAATTAAGTTCGTACGATGCTTTGGATGATGATGATAGTTTAAAGCCCTCGATCAATTTGCATTGAGATTGGCCACAGGAAGGTGATCGACCTAGTTGCAGATCGTGATGTGAATAAGCTTTAAATTCGATGAGATAGTATTCTATAAGTCAAATTGAGTTCGTTTATGGATGAAACGGATCAGATAGGTTGTTTACCCTCGATTATATGCTATCAATTGCTACCGGTTCACATCAAACGGGTACCACGTTTAATCGGAGGTTACGGTTTTAATTTGATGTTGAATTACAGCCGTTATAACTCAATTGATTCAATGATTAAACTCTGAATGATTACAGAAACGTTATGTGTTGCTGAATCCGATCGATTTCGCACATGTTCTTGTTGTAACCGATTGTGTCTTGAATTGAGTTTCGGTTTCATTTGATCAAGCCTTTAAGGTCGGATTTAAGCGAATTAAAAGAGGTTACATGATCGAAACCAGGCCGCGAGAGGTTTAGAATGGTTTAATTGCACTTTATTCGACATTTTGGGTGTTTTGGTGGTCGCCGGAGAAGGTGGTCGGCGACTAGGAGAAGCCGACGGGGATGGCGGGGTTGGTTTGGGTTTTAGACAAAGTTTCACATATGGTCCCTGGAGTTTTGATAGTTTATTATTTTATGCCAAACTTTAACCTATTTGTTATTTAAGTTCCACAATTTACATTTATAACCCTAATTTAATATTTTAAATAATTTGTAAAACTTTATTTCATAAATAAATAAATTATTTTAAATGGTTTAAATGATTTAAGAAGTCAAAATAAATAAATAAATAACATATTTTTTTAAAATTAAGCTACATTTCTAATATGATTTATTAAGTAAAATAAACTTTCTTTGTGTGAAAGATTTAAATGGGTACGGGTTTTGGGTTTATAATTCGAATTTGGGTGGATGTTATCTTTCATGGTCATATCTTAAATGGTATGTCTGATTCCCTGTTTGATATCTATCAAAATGTTGAATCTGCAAAAAAACTATGAGATTCCTTTGAATCCAAATATATGGCAGAAGATTCTTCAAGTAAGAAATTTTTTATTAGTAATTTTATAAATTACAAGATGGTGGATTCAAGGCCTGTCATGAAATAATATAATGAACTATCAAGGATTCTGGGATAGTCTGTTTAACATGATATGAAGATGGATGAATCTATCTCAGTTTCTAGTATAATTGACAAACTGTCTCCTTCTTGGAAAGATTTCAAACATACTTTGAAACATAAGAAGGAGTTATTGAGTTTGGTCTAACTTGGTAGTCATTTCAAAATTAAAGAGTCTCTAAGGGCTTAAAAGGGTGACAAAATTAAAGATAAAAACATGGTTGGACCTCCACAAGTGAACATGGCGGAAGAAGGTGAATCATCAAAGAATGCTAACAAGTTTAAAGGAAAATGAAAGTTTAAAGGTAACAACATCAACAAAGGCCCCAACAAGAAGCCAAAGTTAGCATGTTGGAAGTGTGGCAAACCTGGTCATTTCAAGAAGGATTTTCGGGTTGGTAAAGGCAAGAATGACGTTGGTCCAAGTGGATCTAAGGATGATGATATTGCTTGGTGGGTTGATTCGGGTGAGAATTATGTATCACTAATTTCTAGATCATTTTATGTGCAGTATGATGATGTTGCTTGGTGGATTGATTCGGGAGCAACTAGTCATGTGTGTAAAGATCTTCGTTGGTTCAAGGACTTTCAACCAATGGAAGATGGATCATTATTAAAAATAGGCAATGTTGCAACCTAACCAATTAAGGGATTAGGAAATATGAAGCTTGTGTTTACTTTTAGAAAATGTCTAGTATCAAATAAAATGTTGTATGTACTTGGGATTCGAAAGAATCTTTTTGCTGGTATTGTATTAAATAATTGTGGTTACAAACAAGTGTTGGAAAGTGATAAGTATATCTTGTCAAGACATGGTACTTTTGTTGGATTTGGTTATCTATGTAATGGTATGTTTATGTTGAATTTGGATCTTTCTTTTGTAATGATCATGCTTGTATGATTTTAACTAGTTCTAGTAATAATATGGCATGCAAGACTAGGACATGTTCATTATAAAAGGCTAAAAGATATGTCTAAAATGAGTTTAATCCTTGTTTTTGATATGAATAATGAAAAATTCAAGACATGTATGTTGACTAAGATAACTAGACAACCTTTTAAAGATGTTATTAGGGAAAGTAAAATTTTAGACCTCATACATAGTGATTTATGTAATTTGCATGCTACACCATCATTAGGTAATAAAAATATGTTATTACGTTTATTGATGATGCATCTAGATATTGTTATATTTACTTATTGCATACTAAGGATGAAGCTCTTGATAAATTTAAAATTTATAAACAAAAGGTAGAGGTTTATCAAAATGGGTTGATTAAAACTCTTCTTACTAATAGAGGAAGTGAATATAATGATCTGATGTATCTCCAATCCACTGATATAATACATCAAACTACAACTCCTTATACACCACAACAAAATGGTGTAGCAGAATAAAAGAATAGAATATTAAAAGAAATGGTTAATTCTATGTTGTCCTATTTGGGTTTAAGTGAAGGATTTTGGGGTGAGACAATGTTAACAACCTGTTATTTATTGAATAAAATTCCTAATAAAAAGAATAAGACAACCCATATGAACTTTGGCACTAAAAGCCCCCAAACTTAAATTATCTTAAAGTTTGGGGATGTATAGCTGTTGTGAGGCTTACCGAACCCAAAAGGAAAACTTTAGTTGAAAAAGATATAGATTGCATCTTTATTGGATATGCGTAACATTCCAAGGCTTATAGGTTCTATGTCTTTGAACCTAATGATTATGTATTTGTAAACTTGGTTATAGAGTCAAGAGATGCAATTTTTTATGAAGAAATATTTACTTCTATACCTAGACCAAAGGATGTGATTTCTAACGTTTCTCAAACTGACAATACATTTGATAGTACTTCGATTAATAACAAAGATGTATCTTATACTAGAATTGAACTAAGGAAAAGTATAAGAGCAAGAAAAGCCAAGTCTTTTGGTAATGATTTTCAACTTTATTTAGTTGAAGGATCAAGGAATGAAATTAGATCTCAATATCAATATTGTTTTAATATTGAGGAGGATCTAAAGACTTATAGTGAAGGTATGGCTTCTAGAGATGTTTCATTTTAGAAAGAAGCAATCCAAGATGAGATGTATTTCATTATGCAAAATAATACTTGAAAGTTGGCTGATTTACCTCTGGGATGTAAATCATTGGGGTGTAAATGGATATTTAAAAAGAAAATGAAGGTGGATGGTAGCATAGATAGGTTTAAAGCTATATTAGTTATCCAAGGCTTTAGATAGAAAAAAATGTATTGACTTTTTTGACACTTATGCTCCTGTTGCTAGGATTTCTACTATTAGATTGTTATTAGCACTTGCAGTTATACACAACTTGTGATTCATCAAATGGATGTGAAAATTGCATTTTTAAATGGTGAATTGGATGAGTAGATTTACATGAAACAACCTGAAGGTTTTCTTATGGCGGGCAATGAGAATAAAGTTTGTAAGTTGATAAAGTCTTTATATGGTCTGAAGCAAGCACCAAAACAATGACATCAAAAGTTTGATGATGTTATGTTATCTAATGATTTTGTTTTTAAAAAAAATATACAAATGCGTATATAGCAAATTTGACACTTCTGGTAAAGTAGTTATAATTTTCTTATATGTAGATGACATGTTAATATTTGATACTAACCAAAGTCAAGTTGATAAAACTAAAGAATTCTTGTCATCTAAGTTTGCTATGAAAGACATGGGGTAGGCTGAAGTGATCATTGGTATAATGATCAAGCGTAGGAACAATGATATTTCAATTTCTCAATCTTATTATATTGAGAAGATTTAGAAAAAAATTAAGTTTAAAGATTGTTCTCCTATAAGCACTCCTATAGATCCTAATATTAAGCTCCTACCTAATAAAAGTATTGTAGTATCTCAACTTAAATACTCAAAAGCTATTGGAAGTCTCATGTATGCCATGATTAGCACTAGGCTTGATATAGCCTATGTTGTTGGAAAACTTAGTAGATTTACTAGTAACCATAGTTCATATCATTGGCAAGCTATTAATCGAGTATTTAAGTACTTGAAAGGAACAACGAATTATTGTTTAACATATTTTTGGTTTTCTTCTATTATTGAAGGTTATTTGGATGCAAGTTGGATTACATATATGGAAGATTATTCTTCCATAAGTGGATGGATATTACTACTTAAAGGAGGTACCATCTCTTGGGCATCAAAGAAACAAACTTGCATTACTAACTCAACAATGGAATCTGAGTTTGTGGCATTAGCAACAGCTGGAAAAGAAGTTGAACGGCTAAAAAACTTGATTTATGAAATTCCATTGTGGCCTAAACCAATATCACCTATATCTATTAGATGTGATAGTGAAGCCATTTTGGCTAAGGCTTATAGTCAAGTGTATAATGACAAGTCTAGACACTTAGGTGTTAGACATAACATGCTTTGTGAGCTCATCATGCATGGTGTGATATCTGTGGAGTTTGTGAGAACTCAACATTATTTAGCTAAACATCTAACTAAAGGGTTAAATAGAGATTTTGTGCATAAGTCGACTTTAAGGATGGGATTGAAGTCCACCTAAGTCCTCTCATGTTAAGATACCCAATTCACATCTAGTATAACACTAGATGTTAAATTCAATATGGAAAGTTTAGCATCTAGAGATTAGAACACATTAGTAACAACATCATAATGTATGTGTTCAGACCTGCAAATTGAAGAGGTTGAAGTTTAACTTCTTAATAGTTCTTTTGAAAAATTGCATATGCGGATGCAAGAGAAAAAGAGCTACCTATATGAGCATGAAGTTTAGCTGCTTTAAAATGCTTAGACTTGGCTTTGATATGCTTATGAAAGATAAGGACACAAGGCTAGTAAAATATAGTGTCAAGTAAGAACATATAAGTATGTAAACTTTTGTGTATATTATCTTTATGTATTCAATATGAATAGCAAGGGTTCAATCCTAAGTGACACCCTAATATTTGAATATTTGGAATGTGTAATATACTAAGATGAAATTCAATCGTCATGATATTTCATTTATGCATAAGTTTGTAGTTTGTGTGAGTTTGTTTTAGCTAATGAAGAACTACACTAAAATGTGGCAGGAATATTGGATATTTTAATGTAATTGGATTGACTAATGACCAATGTGATCATAATAATATCCATCAAACAAGTTAGGAGGTGCGGATTACACGCTTGTGTTGAGTGTTTATGATCTTTGATATTGTTCGCCCCTAAGCAATAGGGGTTCCAAGGGGGCAGCGCCCCCTTGGCGGGGGTCCGAGGGCAGCGTCCCCTTGGCGGGGGTCCGAGGGCAGCGCCCCTGGTAACGGGGTCCAAGGGGCGGCAACCCCTGGTGGGGTCCAAGGGGCGGTAACCCTTGGCGGGGTCCAAGGGGCAGAGCCCCTGGATGGAGTTGAGCTGCCAAGTCAGAATTTTTTATTTTGATAAAAATGGCTTCATTAAAAATGTATTTTGAATTGATTTTCCAGAATCTCACATGGAAAGTTCGAGTGGAAAAATACGTATTTTTAATGGGATTTAAAATAAAAAATAAAATGCTTAAACCGCCAAATGGCAAGTTATTCCCGTTTTCTTTCCTCCAAATATCGAATTAGATGAAAAAGTTGGTCACTTTTCTCTCGAATTGTTATTCTTCTGGTTTACAAAAATTCACACATCTTAACATACAAATTTCTGATCTCGTCTGAGTTGTGTCCGATTGATTTATTCGGGTGAACCACCAAATAATTTCGATTAAAAAGTGATTTTTACGACTCTCAAATTATTCAAGTAATTCTACATTTTTATATCTTACTTTGTATTCTTTAGCTTATTTTATTAACAGAATAATAAAATAGTTATTTTATAACTAATAGTAATATAAAAGTATTTTTATATCTTACTTTGTATTCTTTAATTATATGATAATAAAATATTTGTTTAACTTTTTAAAAGAAAATAATTATTTTAAAATTAATAAATACATTATTGACGAAGTGAAATAATTTTGTAATAGTCCTCGAGCTTGCAGCTTAAAAGTGCTTAGCTTTAAACACAAACACACCCCACTATCAACCATCCCCAAAACCCGCTTTCGAGTTGTGAAATTAATCATTATCTTAATATTAGGGTTGAATTTAGATTAATATATAGGTTTTTTTTTTACTTTTTTAATAATTATATTTGTAACTTGCTATCAATTAATTATTGTGTTTATCAAAAAGTTAAAAGCTTAATTATGTTTTGTACAACCCAACTCACGAACTCATCTACTACTACTCCTAATGCACATCAACTATTAGCCTATTGCATATCAAGATTTAAACTCCAATAGTATTTAAAAAGTGTTTGACTCCTACAATTAGACCACCAACTTAAACAACAGACATATAATTATATGTAACAAGCTAATGATAATAGGGGCCGATCCCTCCTTTTTTTTTCGTGATTAGTGTCAGTTATTGGTTTGTAGAATAATTTTTTTTACAGTTCATCCCCCATTAAGAAAATTACTTTCACCCGATCTATTTATTGTAATGTTTAAGTCACGTCACTGTATATTTTTTATAAAACAGATTACTGGTTTTAATCATTGTAGATGTCATATATATTTAGTTATTTTATGTTTTAAGAATTAAAATCCAATTTGTTTATTAAATCGGTGATGGTAACGACAATCGTTAGCTACATGATCACTTTATGGATGAGAATGTGGAGGTATTGAGATGCAGATCGTATGGTGAATTAAAAAGTATAAGAACGGGGACCTGTTCGTTTAAGTTTATTTAACTGACGGACACAAACAAATATATACATAAAATTTTATTTTAAATAACAGCCCAATTAAAGTCAAATATACACACCGTATTCATTTTTTATATGATTCTTACAAAATATGTCGATTTTATAAATTTCACATTGACTTATGAGTTTAGAGTTTAGTCATGAATTGAAATTATTGAATTTCGTAGCCATTGCATCAGGTGGCAGGAGTGTTCCAAGACCAAAGGATTGTTTCCGTCTAAGTTTCCATTTTGCTACTATGAGTATCTAATTATGCCTTGATGGTCGAAGATGATGTTGCATGAACATAACGTGTTACACTTAGAAAGTTATATGCATTAGTACAAAATAAGTTTAGCTCGTTACACACAATTACAAAACCTTTAAAATTAGATATATTTTGAACATATAAAGTTTGAAATTTTATAAGATAAATGTATATGTGATTCATGGAGAGATGAAATGTTGTTGCAAAAAAATGACCTTGGAGAATAGAAATATCATTAACATACCCTAATTGTTTTAATGAATATATTGTTATGAATGATGATATTTTATAAAAGCGACTACACTTATAATGTTTTAAAATTGAAAACTAAAGAAATTTGGCCTACACACCAACCTTATTTAAGTATTCCATATGAAGTGCTTTAGGTGCATATGAGCAATAAATAGAAGTGTGTGTCATTTGAATAAAATGGTGGCAAATTAGGTGAGCCAAATAAATCGGCAAAACAAGTTTATGACTTATTATATCTTTTTGTAATTTAGTTTATTTATTTTATGACAAATTAAGCGAGTCAAATAACATGTTTTGAACATAACTCGTTTTTAACAAAATTTATACAAAGATGCTAATTAAAAATTAAACACAACCACAAAATATTATTATTTAAAAGTTAATGAGCGAAAATTATGTTTGAAACATATATTATACTCAGTACATGAATATAGTTATAACTTTTGATACTTGAGGGTCTAGCATGAAAATTTTGTTGGTGTCGATAAATGTGGTATTATAAATGTACTTTCTTATAATAATAAAACTAGGTTAATATCCCGTGTATTATAGGGTTGATTTAATAAAATAATAAATAATTAATAATAAAAATTTATGAATTATAAAATCATATTTGAAGATAAAATATGATTATAATTACATATGAATAGTTATTTCAAGTAAATAAACAATAGATAGATTATAGACATATAGGTATATAAATAAATAGATAGTCTAGAAACTCATTTATTAAATAGATTATAGTTAGTAATAAACACGAAAAGTTACAGTACAATATTTTAATATAAGATATGTATAAAATTATATATACATACATGTTCAAGAGATAAAACAAGTATACTATATTTATATATCTTATCTAAATAATTTTATTTTTGAATATTTGTTGTAAGATTTTCTTATACAACTTTATTTTTTATAAAAATCTTGTTTATTAACTCAAGTTTCTAATTTTTTTGGATGTTTTAATAAAACTACTTTTAGAAAATTTCATATTTGTTATAATTATTTAAAAAAATGATTGATTTAAAATATTTTGTTTCAAAAGGTTCAATGTTTTAAAATATATGGATTTTAATTTTCTTAAAAAAATTATTTTTAAAAACATAGTTTGATTTTAAAAAAATATAGATGAGAGAGAAAAATGTATTAATTAACCAATTTAATTTTTATGAAGAGAAAGAAATTATTTTAGTGTTTAAATTACTTTAATACCCTTTTTGAGGGAAAATAAAATAAGGAGGTTTAAAAAAATTACAAGTGTCAAAAACGTGGTTTAAGAATTTGACAAGTGACAAATGACATTTTCTTAAACGGTTTGATTTAGAACAAAGTGTTTCAAATTTTTAAGAAAAAAAACTAAAGTACAAAAGTTTAAGAGAAAATATATCATTGGTTTATTACTTATAGTCATTACTTATAAGTAATTTTAATCTCTCTTATCTTAAAATATGGTTTATAATTAATAACTTTACATTACTAACTATTTAATATTTTGTTTATTCAACCCGTGTTCACACGGGATACTAACCTAGTATTATAATAAGTAAAAAGTTGGTGATGGTTATATATAGGGGCATGTTATAGATACACTCAGATGAATATTTGGACGCCCTAGATACTGCCCGTAAAATTATTCACAAGTTGTATTGGTCTGTAAATATCAAATAAGTCAATTCATGATTTTTTACGGTTCGTATTGCCCATTACGACCCATAATGACAGGCCCGTAATGAGTTTTATGACCGTAAGTAAATTTCTGAAATTTTATTATTTTTTATATTTTAAACGTTTTTTCATTCATTAGAATTTATTAATTAATAATATTTTTTGGTTTTATTTTTCACTTTTATAAATTACTTATTTATAAGCTATATAAATAAAAGTTTTAGTTGGAGCAATTCACATTTTGTTCTTTATAATTTTGTGAGTGTAATTTTTATATTATATGAAATATTGTAAGTGAATTATAAAAAAACATTACTCATTTGTGTTATTAGAACATTATTCTTCCCCTCTCTTTATGTGTGTGTGTATAAAAAAGATAAAGAAGATAATTACCCAATAGCCAATATATGTATTTATAATATGTTCACATAAATTAATCTATAAAATTTGTAAATAAGTATTTTATAAAGGATTATGTTATTGGTACACCCAATTATTTTTACCTCTTTATCTCTTTTTATACATACATATAAATACATGAAAAGATATAAAAACAATAGAATGTCTCAATAATATAAATAAGTGTTTGTATAACCCATCTTATATATATTACATGACATTAATGATGAAGTTTATATCATATATAATAATAAAAACTTGTCTTCAATGAAGGTATACCATCTTCTTTATTTTCAATTGTTTTAAACATCAATATAACACCTTTTTCTCAAGTTTAAAAATCCAAATCCTTTCATATAAATAAAAAAATCCTTCTAAATAAATAATAAACAATCAATTAAAAAGAATAGTTTATGGAAAGAAATGCTCCTTGCAATGGAAGGGGGAAAAAGTGTGTTGGGACATGTTTCATCAAGAATATGGATAATGGATTAGAGTTGAATATATTGTGGAGAATGGTGACCCACGACTCAACTTGCATTTAGTTTGGCAAGGTTAGTTTGGTAATTTATCATGAACAATATTTATATGTATTAACTAGACTTTAAACTTTAAAGGATCATTTAATCTTTACATATTTGTATTTCTTATAAATTTTGTATTTTGTTATTTAACTATTCCTAATAAATTTTTTCGTTAAATCTACATTTTCTAACATACATTACCATTGTGTCTACATTATTGTGTTATCTTATAATTCGCTACTAAATATTATCAAAGACAGATCTTTGCTGGGTCTCTTCTGTTTTTTTGCCCAGTAATAAAAAGTTATACATATTTCGTCGACAATTTTATATGTATTGAACCCGCTCTCCATGTTTTGAGTTTTGTGACTTTCGACCCCTCCGCTACAGATTCCCTAAAACTCCACCACTAATTACATTACATAATGTTTCGTTTATACTTTGCTTTGTGATTATAATATATGTGTATTTGTGATATTCGTTATAAAAACAGAAAAAAAAGATAAAAAGAAAGGAAGAAAGTAGATTAATGGCGTTTATGAGATGTCCACGTGATCTTTATGCTACCTTAATTGCCAAATCATGTGCAAACATAGTCAAACCAAACCAACGACCACCGCAATCACCACAAAATCCTTTTGGCTTAATCTTTTATAATTTTTGTTGTTAAATAACAAAAAATTAAATAACACTAATTATCATTTATCTTATGCATATTGGATTGTACATTGTACATGATTTGTTTGTACTCATCTTTCGGGTGGTTTTCTTTGCATCTTTTGGGCGGTTTTTGTAATTTTTAGGGCGGCTCGTTTGTTTTGGTATTTTTGGGTGGCTTTGGAATTTTTTTAGGCTGTTTTGTTTTTTTGGTTTTAGAGGATGTTTTTGTATTTTTGGTGTGGTTTAATATTACTAGGACGATTTAAAAATTATGGTATTCGATTGTATGTTTTTCGACAAGCCATAACGATAATGAACACACCAACGTTACATAGTACGAGAAAAACGAGAAAATTCCCACCACGTATTGGTAGCGCGGGGGAAAGTAGACTTTTCCATTTCGGTTTTATTTATTCTGTTTTTTTAATTAATATGAGTTTTTCGATGTTGGTGGACACTAACGTTGGTATGTTATTGAGACTATTTGACATAGTTTTACGTTCCTGTCATAACACGAGGGACTTAACACCACTAAAAGCATTCAATGAAAGATAAATACAATAACTTCTTATATCTGTCATAATTAAAATATAAACTAACTTAAATGAGTAAAAGCATTCAATGAAAGTTGTTTTCTTTATAATTAACTTCTTATATCGTCAATGCACAACAACTTTTTTAATAAATATAAGAAGTGGTTGACATAAAACTTTTGAATGGAAGATAAATACAGGCATAACAATGGGAAGAATTTGAGATGAGTATCGATAATTTCATTTATATCTGATACTGTAAGTGCGTCTTATTTGTCTCATATTTATTTGATACTGTAAGTGCGTCTTATTTGTCTCATATTTATTTGTGTACGTATTAACTCAATACTTATCGAGTATACTTGTTATTTTGTGAAAATTATTCATTGATATATTTGGTACATTTCTTACTATTTTTGTGTATTATATAATTTTATTACCTAAGATATATATTAGAAATATAAATACCCTATAAAAAGCTGACAAATTAGTATATTATTTTATTACTTATGGATAATGTAAAATTGAAAAAAAAATATTATGGGAATGGTCTGGAACAACAAGTGAGAAAGAAAGAACTCGTATATTCAATCACTTAATATTATTACTTAATATTATTATACATAAAAACTTCTAAAGCTAATCGTATATTCAATCATATATCCTAAAACACATCATACATGTTTCGTGTTTGGTCTTCGATTCAGGTTTTATACCAGATAAATATATAGCTCAAAGCATGATAGAATTACTATAGATACAGAGTATATTATCTAGAAAACATTGACAGCACAAAGTTATAATTAACAAGATTACAAGAATAACATAAATCAAATCTCTCACCCAAACATGAATCATGCAATCTATAATCTTGGACTAAACAAGATGGATTATAAACACTAAGGTGTTGTTTGTTTTTTTTTCCAGCAAAATGTTCGAAGTCTGCGAACCACATCTGCGAACCACATTTGCAAACATTTGCAGGAGAAGAGATGGGCCAAACCTCTGCAGTCTGTAACAAAAAGAATATATGTTTTTTTAACGTTTGCGGACTGCTAAAATCAACTGATGGTGGTATATAGCGGCGTTTGGCGGTGGTGGTGATGGTAGATGGTGGGTGGTGGTGGAGTCGGACGGTGTTGGTGGACATGGGTGGTGGTGGGTGATTGTGTTTAATCCTCTGTAGACCTTAGAAAACTTTAGAAATATTTGTGTCAAGTCTGCACCATGCAATTTTTTTAATGAAAGTATTTCAAACAACAAATACTTTGCAGACCTAAAAGTCTGCGTGGCGCAAGCAAAAGATGTCAAAAAGAGTTTTTTTTCTTAAAACAAACACTCCCTTATAATCTGATTACTTAAGTAACTAGCAAGACGCTTACATACGATGAATCGATGACGAGAGAAATCTTAAACTCGTTCTCGTGAACAACAAGTGAGAAAGAAAGAACTGCGAGCTAAAACATTTACTAATACTATCGACGTCTATAAATACCACAAATGATATCTATCCTATTAGCAATCCATGTCACACTCCAAATGTGAAATGTTTAAACAAACCAAATTAATAAATGGTATAGAATAAATTGATGATATTATATTTGTGTTTTAACAAGGGACACTAAAATGATTGCATGCATGCTGATATAATAACTCTAGAATCGAGTGGCATGTGTGCCAGCACGTCGTTCCATGTGGTTTATTCTCAAGTCACTTTCCTTTTTCCTTCTTGGTTTTTTTATGTATTGTCTTAAAATATAATAAAGAAGAAAAGAATGAAGAGGTGGAAAACTCTAAAAGTATTATTTATTGATAAAAATAATAATTTAAAAATACTTAATTATATAATATTTATTTATAGTTATAAAGTCAAAAACTAGTTGAAGTATGTTGTCACAATATATTCATCCAATGAGAATAGAGATATTTTAGATTTTAAAAAAGAAATCAGAAAGAAATCAGTTTTCAAAAAAATTTGCTTGTACATTTATTTTGAAAAAAAAGCTAAATAGGAGAATTATCCGATCATGACAGTTTCAGTTTTAAGTGTTTACAAGTTATACTTACACTATTAACTGTAACAAAAATGATGTTTACAATAAATGTATAAACTGTAACGATTTGTTGTGTCTAATCTATAGTTTTATACAAAAATATGTGAATCATCTTGAAATGTTAATTATATATGTTTATAATATATATTTTTCTTTGCATTTTAAGTCATTTTTGTTACGAAATTCATAATTTAGACACATATTTATGTTTTATCTGAATTTTGTAGTTATTGGATGAAGCTTGGTGTTTTTGTGATGAAAACCTAAGATTTGAAGAAGTCTAAGGAATAATGCTTATGATATGATCATATCAAAGCTCATATCAAACTTCAGATTGTTAATTTCTAAAGCTGAATATGATCATATCACTTCATATATGGTTATTCGGCTTGAAAACGAGTTTATAACCCCAATACACCTCATTTCTAACATAGCTTTTATTTTCTTTCAAACCCTATCATTCCTCAAACCATTAGGTGTTTTTTAGTATCTCTCAAGAGTTTTTGGGAGTTTTGAAGGCAATGATTGAAGATTTCACACTTTCAAAAAGGATTTCACATCATCCACCCTATTTCCACTCAAAACTTATTTGAATTCCTCTAGATCTACTATGAGTTCTTTCATTTTCTTGAGTTTGGGTGCTTTTTTGTTAAGCCTCATGGACTAAACTTTTATTATCACTTGTATTAGATGAAACTTAACATGATTTAACAACTTGTATATGATTCTTGGCGTTGCTTATATTAATGGCATGATGAAACATGATTATGTTATGCTACTCATCTTCTAGTATTCTTTTTACAAGTTGTTTAGTTAGTTAGTTGTTATTTAAAAGTTAGTTAGCAGTTTGTTATTTCTTTGTGTATATATTCATTGTGTAACATCCTATCAAAGAATAATAGAAATTCTTCATTAGTTCATATTCTGATGGTATCAGAGCTATGGCATAGCTCCGATCCGTTTTCTTTTCTTTTCGATCAAACCTCTAATCATCATCATCATCTTCAAAACCTCTGAGTTCTGCCATTGTTTCTGGTCATCTTCTTCATCATCGTCATAATCTTACTTTGCTTCCGCTGATCATCCAATACATCAATGGCAAATTCTTCTTCGATGTCGGCCACATCAATTTCTTCTTCAAGTACATCAATTGATTCATCAAATCCTCTTTACCTGCATCCATCTGATCATCCAGGTCTTCTTCTAGTTTCCAAATCATTCGATGGATCTGGTTTCGGTGCATGGAAAAGAGCGATGTTTATTGCATTATCTGCAAAGAACAAATTAGGTTTCGTTGATGGAACCACTGTTCATCCTACCGATCAAAATCAAATTCATGTTTGGAAACGATGCAATGACATGGTCATTTCATTGATTCTCAATACTTTGTCTCGAGATATCAGTGAAAGTGTTCTATATACAGATACTGCTTCTGATCTTTGGAATGAGCTTAATGATCGGTATGGACAATCTAATAGGGCAAAGTTGTATAAGTTACAAAAAGATATTTGTCAAATGATTCAAGTAACTTATGATATTGCTTCCTATTTCACCAAACTCAAACGAAATTGGGATGAATTGAACACTTTGAATAGTGTTGTTCCTTGTACTTGTGGATCTGCTACCGTTTTGTTGAAAAGAGAAGCTGATCAAAGACTTGTTCAATTCTTAATGGGCCTTAATTCTACTTATGATGTTGTTAGAGGTAATATCTTAATGATGAAACCTCTTCCTTCCATTAATGAATCTTATGCATTATTAATTCAAGATGAAAAACAAAGAGAAATCCATGCTAGTGCTCCATTTGTTCATAACACTGCTGCAATGAATGTGAATGTGCATAATAAATACAATGGAAATAAAGCCATTGTTTGTACTCATTGCAATAAATCAGGTCATCTAGATGCTAAATGCTATAGACTCATTGGATTTCCTAAGGATTTTAAGTTCACCAAACCTAAGAAAATGGCTGCTAATGTGTTCATTACACAAAATGAATCTGGTTAATCTAATGATTCTCCCATTTCTAATCATACCTTGACAACATCAGAGTATCATGATCTGCTTCAATTATTACAGAAGAATGCTAAAGTTCATGACACTTCTGACACATCCAATACCATCAACTATGCAAATTTTATAGGTATTATGAAATGTAATTCTTTAACCTCAAACTCCAAATGGATAATTGACACAGGTGCAAGTAATCATATGTGTTTTGATGCAACATTATTTTCTGATCTTCATGATATTCCTAAACCGATTTCCATTTTTCTTCCAAATGGAAATTTCCTGAGAATCACCAAGATTGGTAATATCAAACTCAATGAACATCTTTTTCTTTCACATGTTCTTTTGGTGCCTGAGTTTAAACACTATCTGTTATCAGTTCTGAGACTATGTAATGATACACATGGACTGATTTATTTTTCTGCAACATCTTGTCTATTGCAGGCCCCTTCTCTAAAGAGGCCAGTGGTTCTTGGTAAACTCTTGCACGGACTTTATATGATGCACAACCCCAAGACCAATCAATCATCTTCGTCATTTCTTAATTCTGTTGTTTCATGTAATAATGTCATTACTGTTGAAACTTGGCATTGTAGACTTGGGCATTTGCCTTTTTACAAATTGAAAAAGTTGCCATTCATTACTCATTCAAATAACGACTCTATTAAATCTTGTGATATTTGTCAAGCTAGACAACATTGTCTTCCTTTCCTTGATAGTCATACAAAAGCTGCAAAACGATTCGATCTTATTCATATTGATGTATGAGGACCATATAATGCTACTACCTATAATGGTTTTAGATATTTTCTTACCATTATGGATGATTTTAGTAGAAATACATGGACTCATTTACTCACTACTAAATCTAATGCTTTTGAAGTACTTCAGGGTTTAGTTGAAATGGTCTCCACTCAATTTGCAGGATCGTTGAAGTGGGTCAGTTACAACACAACAACACAAAGAGGAGATTAACTAAACTTAATCAAACAGTAAACTGGATTAACCAAGGTAAGATACTAAGAACACAAGTAATATAAGAGACAGAACACAAAGAACACAAGTATATGGTTTTCAAGAATGCAGTATATTGCTTTCTCTATGTTCTATTACAAGTGTTACAAAAG
>BJCM01271149.1:0-12716 GCA_018326385.1 Flaveria bidentis
TAGTTCGAGACATAAACGTTGATAATAGTCAAATTAGTTTCGTATGAAGGTTCTGAGGTCGACAAGGATCAATAGCCCTCTACTATTTGTAACCAATTTAGCTCATAAAGGGCCCTTTGAAAGAGTTGCAGGTCCGAAATGCAGAATCAACGAATGATTTGGGTGTCTTGTAAGTGAAATTGAGTGTCAACAGAGTTAAATCGTGTTGATTCAAGTGTTTGCCCTCAATCGTATAACATTGATTTGATCGGTTACACTAAGAACTAGTTAAAGTTTTGAATTGATTATTCGGTTTCGAATGTACGCCCTTAATTACCAAATGAATTCAGTTGAACTCAATACAACGTTCGAAACCGATGCAAAGAAATTAAAGAGCGGTTTAATTGCTTCTTAAATGCGTGTTTTGGGTGCTTTGGCGGTCGCAAGAGATGGTGGCCGACGACTAGGAGAAGCCGACGGGGAT
Organism: Flaveria bidentis; assembly: GCA_018326385.1. Classification (NCBI taxonomy): domain Eukaryota; kingdom Viridiplantae; phylum Streptophyta; class Magnoliopsida; order Asterales; family Asteraceae; genus Flaveria; species Flaveria bidentis. The sequence goes on from BJCM01271149.1 coordinate 464, forward strand.
GGGGGGTTGGTTTGGGTTTTAGACAAAGTTTCACATATGGTCCCTGGAGTTTTGATAGTTTATTATTTTATGCCAAACTTTAACCTATTTGTTATTTAAGTTTCACAATTTACATTTATAACCCAAACTCAATATAACCCTAATTTAATATTTTAAATAATTTGTAAAACTTTATTTCATAAATAAATTAATTATTTTAAATGGTTTAAATGATTTAAGAAGTCAAAATAAATAAATAAAATATTTTTTTAAAATTAAGCTACATTTCTAATATGATTCATTAAGTAAAATGAACTTTCTTTGTGTGAAAGATTTAAATGGGTACGGGTTTTGGGTTTATAATTCGAATATGGGCGGATGTTACAATAAACATCTAATTGATATAAATCCCTACCATTATTAACAACTAAACCAATTAAGCAACGAACCATTACCATTTTAACAGCCGCTAAAAAAGTTTCATCAAAGTCAATTCCCTCACGTTGATTATATCCTTTAGCAACAAGTCTAGCTTTGTATCTATCAATCTAACCATTTGACTTATATTTAACCTTATGAATTCATTTGCACCCAATTGGTTTTCTTCCACCTGGAAACTAGTTAAAACCCATGTGCCATTTCTATTACAAGCTTCTATTTCATCATTCATGGCTTGGACCTAGTTTTGATCTTTTACGGCTTCTTTAAAATTTCTTGGTTCAACACTTTTACCCAAATTAGTTATAAATAAAAAAATTTTGATGATAGTTTTGAATAATTTACGACTTTTTAAATCCCGTATTTTACATTTCCTTCTACCACATAATCATATAGTTTCTTAGGAAAACTAGTTTGTTTATTAGATTTCCTTGTATCATTTGTGTTATTAGGATGTTGAGATTTTCCCTTAGGAGGAGTATTCGCTTCATCAGAAACATTCTCAGAGTTTACGGCAGTGCTATTACAACTTCCATTTTCTTTTGTACCACCAACAAAAATACCAGACATAATATCTATTGTAGGATCTGTTCTTACTATGTTGCTAAAGGTACAATCAGATTGGTAGGCAGCTTGCTGCTACTAACATTTTCCTGAGAGTAACTGTTTTTAGCCTCTTTCTCATCATCATTGGGCGTATTTAATCCATTCTTAGAGATTTCGGTGACAAGTTCAAAACCAGATAAAAAAAAATTTAGGTGGTTAATGTCAAGAGAAGTGTAAACAATTTTATGAGTTGAAGTAGATTTAAAAGGGTAAATAATTTTATAAAATTTTACATCTCTTGAGAAAAACATTGCTTTGTTATCTAAGCTCCATAATTTATAACACTTTTTTTTATTTGAGTACCCAAAGAAAACACATGTTTTAGCCCGACCTTCAAATTTGTTATGATAGTTCAAAACAGTTGCAAAAGAGAAACAACAAAAATTTATAAGAGATTTAAATCCAAAAATGATATCAAATGGTGACTTTCCTAATAACACAGATGAAGGAGTTTTGTTAATCAAATAAGTAATAGTTAATGCACATTATGACCACATATTAAGAGGAATTCCTCCTTGAAATGACAAAGATCTAGTAACATTTAATAGGTGTCTATGTTTATGTTCAACAACTCCATTTTGTTGTGGAGTATATGAACAAGACATTTGATAAAGAATTATATTTTCATTTACAAATGTACTAAAACTGTTATTGAGAAATTCGGTCCGATTATCGCTTCTAAATACTTTAATAATTTTATTAAATTGGTTTTTTATTAGGTTATAATTTTTTTAATGTTACTCGTAACTTCATCTTTAGATTTCAACATAAACACCGACACACATCTAGAAAAGTCATCCACCACTATTAAAGAAATACTTATAGCCTTCTCTACTAGTTACCTTGTATGGTCCCCTTAGATCCAAATGAACCAATTCACTTATTTTCTTGGATTTATGATCGCTCAACGGAAAAAGAGTCCTGGTTTGTTTTGCTCTAGGTGTGTCTGACACATTAATCCTTAAATCAATTTATAAAATATTTAAAACTTGATCATATTGATGACCTAATCTAGAATGCCATGGATTTCTAGCACATGCATCAGCATGACTACTACTATTACACACCTTAAAAGGTCTAGACTCATTTTGTATCAAGTACAAACCGTCAACTCCTCTACCGATCATTAGCACATTCTTTAGATTCAAATCCTGAACATAACATTTAAATTCATCAAACAAGATAACTAATTTGCTATCTTTAAGCAGTTTGTGAATAGAAAGTAAGTTGACATTATACTTGAGGATAACCAAGACATCAAATAAAGTAATATTTTCATTTATTTTAATATCACCTATTTTAGTAACCTTTGCAAAGGTTCCACTTGGATGTTTAACTCACATAATAAAGTCAGACATATAAATGGTGTTAATTAATTTTTTATTGGACATCATCATGTGTTGGTTAGCCTCTGAGTTCACTATCCGACTATGACCCTTAACCATACTAGAAACACTAGAACATGAAACCTAGGCCTCGCAATCCTAACCCGAAGTCAAGAATATGGGTTGTTATGGGTCATTTTATTAAAATGTTGGGTTGATTTGGACTCCTTCTTAACCAACGGGTTAGAATGGGCTAATATGTTTTCATGGTAATAGTTTCGTGGGTCCAAATAGGCTGATATCAGTGTACACTCCATTTAATTTTGAACTTTAATTTTATTAATAAATGAAGTGTACACCGTTAAACAACATAATGAACAATTACAAGTGGCACAACACATCACCAACCCAGTGGAACCCAAAACATCAATTGAATTGGAGTTCAAGTAATTTCATGTGCACCATAAGTTGAAGTTCCTGAGACCTCAGGGCCCTCATTGAACCCTAAGTTCCACAATTGACCTCTTTAGAAGCAACAAAAACAACTGACTAATTGCACCAACTTTCCTAATACACTATTCCAACAGTTTGTTCTCCAACTAATTTAACCAGATTTTAACGTTTCTCGATAATGACATTGCTTTAATTGGTTACATGAAAAAGACTAAACCAGAAAAAGCCTTACCTTAAGATGTCGCAAAGGTTAGGAATGTGTCACTAAAGATACCTTAAAGAGTAAGCACAAATTGGAGCAACTGCAATACAGTTTTTGCACCAAAACATGTGGGAGGCAGTAGGCTATCTGCATTCTTCTTTTATACCAAACGTCATTAAAGAAACCCGAGTGTTGCATTTGTTTGTGGATGAAAGTTTTGTTCATTTGAAGGGAATGCACATGGTGTTTCACATGTTCTTTTCGTTCTAACCATTAATGTATCATGTATGCCAACTTGTTTTTGTATAAATAGAAGTGCGAGTAATATTATCGTTATCAGTATTAATATTATCGTTATCAATGGCGCCATTGCCATTGTTTTCTTCTTCGCCATTGCGCACATGCCACACCATTAGATCAGCTAGTTTTCCAACCAGATCACATCAGAATATACTTCAGATTGAAGAGGAACTCAAGAACCTCAAAGCATGGGAAACATCTATGTCTTCTGTTCCTGATGCAGAAACATTCTGCATAGGTCTAACATGCCTAGAGAGATTGTACACATGTGTTGACAATCTTCTAAGTTCACACATCACGCGACAAGCGCTTTCTCACTACCAACACGAGAAACTACTCGATGAGCTGCTAGTTCGATCAATGAGGCTTTTGGACGTATGTGGTTCTGTTAAGGATGTTGTGTCACAAGTTAAAGAACATGTGCGCGACATTCAATCAGCGCAGAGGAGGCGCAAGGAGGATTTCGGCATCGATGGATCGATGTTAAGGAAGCTGAAACAGACTGCCAAGAAAGCAATGACGGAGTTTAAGCAAATTAATCAGAGTCACTGTTTAAAACTGTTGAATCTTGATAACCATGTGTCTTCAGTGATCACAGTTGTAAGAGATGTTAGCGAAGCAAGTGTTTTGGTGTTTGGAATGCTCTTGGTGTTCATGTCTATGTTCATTTCTAAGCTGAAATCGACAGGTAAGTGGTCGGTAATCGCGAAATTGGTTCAGAAAGGAGCATCAGGAACAAAGTTTCACCATCAAATGTGTGTTGAAGCTTTAGATTTGCATCTTGAAGGCATTGAGAATGGTCTGGCTTTGGTGTTTAGGAAGTTGATCAGCACAAGGGCATCACTCCTAAATATTCAATCAAACTGATATGTGTTCATCTAGTAACATATGGTATAATATTATATTATATAATTATATAATATAAAAAGATAACATCATAACTAAGCATATATTATATACACACATGCACACAAAAAGACAAAAAAAAACACATTTTATAACTTTTTCGACTTCCTGGTGTCCTAACATTGGAGGTTTTTTCCTACTTTTACAAATTATTCCAATATTACACTACTTTTACAAAAAATAAAAAGAAAAAAAAAACAGAAAAAGAAAAAAAAGTAGCAACTGGTTTGTTTGTCTTTTGGTAAAAAAGGGTTGTTTTTAATTGACTCCTTGTGAAATTTGGTTTCCATTTGTTTTGCAAAATGGGTCTGTCATTTAAGCAAATATTGCTCCAACAATGAATGGTTTTCAAATAGTGCATTTAATTTACACCCTTTTCATTTACAAATTAAGTTCTATGTTTTTCATGACAAAAGAAATTCAGATGTGTACACATACATATATATTTTATAATATTATACATCTAATAAAATAGAATACAAAACAAAGAAAAGCATGCAGAGGGAGCACGAAAAAGAATTCAAGGACATACATCATATCAACACATGAGTTAATTTGGTTGGCAGCCTATTAAGATAAAACCTCCGTTAAACAATGTATATTAAAATTGAGGGGCAAAGATCGATTCCAGACTTGTTGTGATCCATAGGGAAGCCATCACAAAAATATAAATTCAATGTATATCCTTTTTTTAATTCGTGTACTTCAATACCATTGTATGATATCTGAATTATATATGATCATTCATGTGATATATACAATATATAACTAAAATTTTAGCATTAGTTATAGTTACACTATTAGAAAAGCAGGTTTCAGACTTTCAGCCAGTGTTAATTTCCTAAACACAACCCAGGGCATAATATGTTTCAAAGGATTTAAAAAGAATTTTTTGGGAGACATTTTTCGATGGAACTAATAGCGACAGGTACCGGAGAGGTCAAGAGGATATCTGAGATGAAGTGATGTATTGGTCAAATGAGTCGTAAACATGTATATGATGGGTCATAATCATAAATGAATCTTTATAAAGACAAGTATGTTTGTGTAAAGATGTAGTCACCATTCTGTAGAATAAATAGGAGTGTAAAGACACGTATCTTTATAGAGACAAGTATGAAACCTGAACATGAAATAGAATGCAAATTGACGTAACCGTACTACATAAGTAACTAAATTGTCCAACTATTACTAACTGTTTTTTATATGCCTACTAAAGCTGAAGGGATATAGTAATGTGAAGCTTGAACACAAGAATGTCAAAACAAGGAGATAACAACCCTTTAGTTAGTATTAGCAAGCTGAGTAATAGTTGGCACGTATCTAACACAGACATTCTGATTGTGCCAAAACCGTGTCTCGCATAAAATCTTTAATCAATCTTTAAGTGTTTTGTGCACATCATGAACCACGAGTTTGACTAATAAATAAGTGACGCCAATATCGTTACAAATAGCAGTTATAACATATATGTAGTTTAATGAAACTTGCCAGCAGAATGAGCAAGGGCATGAAACTCGACTTATGTATTAGATCGAGCAAAATAAGCCTTTGGTTGGAAACTCAATTGATATAGTTGGGTCCAAAAAGAACACAATAGTCTTGGTAGGCAACTTAGTTGCTAGCCTAGATAGTTACTCACAATCTCACGGTATGAGAAAGATTTTTATTCTTATAGCCGTCTTTCTGCGAATCTATGTGGATAAAGCTGGGTCTGTGCCTACCAAGAACAAAGAAGATGTTCATGCCTTAGGTTCCTAATCACCTTTGGGTAGAAAGGGCAAAGTAGGTAGTCTACTTGCTCAACCAACTGTTCATCATATCCAAATAGGGAGTAGGAATTCGGAGGGAGAATCCTTTTGTATTCGAGAGAGATTGAAAATACATAGCATAGCAAACAATTATGTGCTCGGATCTTTCGAAGCTTCATTTGAGAAGTGTTTACCATCAGATTCGGGTGTTTGAAGATGATATACACAAGACTGCATTTCAAACTCACTAGGGCCATTACGAGTTAATAGTTATGCCCTTTGGTTTAACTAATGCTCCAGCCTCATTTCAGGCTTTCATGCATGAATGAGGTTTTCATGGATTATATATGAGGAAATTTGTACTGGTTTTTTTCGATGACATCTTGATTTACAATGAGAGCCTAGATAGCCACTTGCAGAACTTAAGGCTAGTATTTGAAACTTTAAAACAACACAAGTTGTTTGTGAAGAAATCAAAATGTCTTTCGGTTAGGCAAGGTTAGAGTATTTCGGGCATGTGGTGAGCAGTGAAGGGGTATCAGCAGATAAAAGCAAGACATACAACATGTTAAGCTGGCCACGACCCACTACTGTCAAGGGTTTGAGAGGCTTTCTGGGTTTAATAGGCTATTACCGAAAATTTTGAAAGGGGTATAGGGTTATCAGCAAGCCATTAACCAATTTACTGAATAAAGATAACTTCACCTAGATTGAAGAAGCAGCAAGGGCTTTCAGTCATGTTCTGATGCACACCAAGTCTTTGTCACAAGTTCTGAGTGAAGTTGTGCTTGTTCTTATGGACCTCTACTTGGATATGATCTACCCTGTGACATATGCTAATTTTGTCTTACTGCAATGGAGTGATTGCTGCTCACGTGCGCGGTCATCTACTGATTCACTTGATGACTCATGCTTGACCGCTATTGCTGCTACTACAAATTATTCTTCTCCTTGGTTCCTTTTGAAGCTTGGGGATGTAGTTACATGCTCATGAGACTGATGTAGTCGACTTAATAGTGATGTACTTTGTAATATACTTTTTGCTACCCGGCTCCCCCAAAGGATCTTTCTAGCTACTGATCTCCTTGATCATCTTCCTTTTGTTATAAAGGAAAGAGCTTCCCGAGAGCCCCTATACGACTTTCCACTTGTAGAGAGTCATGTTGTCTTGTTCTTCTTCCTTATCGAGGTCTTCCCTTTTCTCTAATCAACAATGAAAGTTTCATTCAAGTCGTCACCTTAGCGTAAGAACTAAGTAAGCAAACTACCTTAATGAAATAAGAAAACGACTGAAAAGAAAGCCATTTTTTGATAATGATTCAAGGTGAAGTAAACCCCCTATATCTAATAGCTGTAACATGCCTTCTTACAGAGAATGCCCCTATTGCTAATCTCTCTTATAAGAAAGAAGAGAGCTAGCATAAGCAGAGCTAAAATAGATCGAATAAGAATCATCAGAGCATCAAGACCAATCTTAATGCAAAAAACTAAATACCCTAGGTAGCTAAGCTATCACACTTACGAGAACTCTATGCTCTCTATTACACTTTGTGGTTACTCTTTTGTTTGATTATGAAAAGTAAATGTGAAAAAAGTTATGTTTGAAGATTTAGTTAAATAAAGCTAAATTGATCATAACTATGTTAAAATGTAAAATAATAAAAACACAAGTGAGCGATTATGAATATTAGTAACAAGCAATCAGTTCTTATTTAAGGTGCGGTTATCTAGTGGCTAGAATTAACCAACTAAACAAATTTAGTCGGCTATATAGAAATAGCTTATATTCATCCTACAATTAACATTAAAAGCATGATAGATATACCTACCCGTTAACTGTTTGGTCTTTAACTATACTAGGTGTATTAGGTATATTCAGGTGTCATTATATATTGTGTGTCAAATAGACGCAAAAGATAAACCATTCTAAAACGAATACAAATCACATGCATAGAATTAAACCCCTTTTAAACCACTAACCATAACTATCATTCAACTAAATGCCACCGGCACTTAATTGGTAACTCCATGTTTGATATAAATATACGAAAGGTTACATAGACATAACAATTATTGTTTGATTAACATAACCAAAACATATTATAAAAAACTAATACAAACATTATGAACGCAATGTAATAATTAAGTACTCAAGTGTCAAATAAGATATTAGACATCGAAATTACCCAATATAACAAGTGATCACAGTAAACACATTACTTCAGCCATATATACAAAAGAAAAATCGTTGTCACACTATCAACATTTGTACCTAAGGCTTTGTAGAGTTAGACCAAATATGAAATAATAGATGAATAAACAGGAAACATATAATTTTCATCTCTAGGTTCCACTCTGCTAGTCTGCCATAACAAAAACCACAATGACGACATCTCTGTTTCTTCCTCAATTATTCCTTTTTTTTTTCAGTTGCAGCACATAACGCCACTTTGATTGGCCCAAAACCAATACAGTAACCAGCCCATTTAATTTCTACAATTATCTTCTCGTGAGTGATCCATCGCCAACTTTTAAACAATGATATGGATATATAACAACTACGTCATACATATATTAAATTGAGTGTGCTTTTAGAAACTTTAATCATTTTAGCTCGTTTTAATTGATCATAATGCATAGTAATAAAACCGATATATGTTCACAACCATGTTGGTGCATTTAAAATTCTTTTAATATGCAAGTGTGTATATGACGCGAATGGGAAAAGATATTTGTCTGAAATCAAAGTGGATACTTGTTGATGGTTAGGTTACCTACTTACCTTGTTGAGTGTCTAATAATCAATGCCCAATGCTCTCGCTTTCTAAACGTTGAAGAAATACAACTTCTTCATGAATTTATCTTAAATCAAGATCTTTTGACTCAACTGTATCCTAGTTTTGCCGAGGGAGGCATAATTAGAATAATATTATCAAACTTCTTAATAGCATCATCGATTTAAAATGCATTTTCTACCGTTCAACTGCATAGCAAAACTAACATATCTTCGTATGGTAAACCCATGAGTGATAACACGCGTCTGGTACCCGAATATAAAGCTTAATAGCTACCCGGTGGCAATCAGTAGGTTTATGTAAGAACATAGTTACCATGGTGAATACACAGATACCCCTGATCAAGTCATGACAAGATGCTTTAAGGCCCTACCATGGGTGTGTCTAGAGAGTTGTTGCAAAGGATGTAGAACATCATAGAAAGTAGCATGCACGTCGAAAAATAAGAAAGAATGTCCGACATGTTTGATACATGCTAAGAATGTAAGCTTGTAGTCACATCAGTAACTAGAACAAAGGAACTCCCAATAATGATAGTCATGCATATAAAATGATAGAATCTCTTTTGTATACCGGATGTAATGTTTCTTAAACAAACTAAGAAAATAAAAGTATTAAAAGTGGAAGATAGCTTGGAAAACCATGTCTAAGGTGCTCAGTTGGGGCTATATAGAAATGAATGCACATGATCTGGTCATGTCAAGTTCTCTAATGGAAAAAGGCAATGCTAACATCAACTTGTTTGATATCCAGCCTGCAAAAAATACAACTGATAATACTAGTTGGATGTAGTAGTTTTAACCATAGATCTAAAATAAATGACAAAGTGTTATAAACACCTTTAATTTAATTAAAATTAGCAACATGCTAAGATTGATATCATCTAACAGAGTCATCATGATTTTGTTTCATGTGTACCCATCAACGAGAAACAATGTTCGTGTTAGTGGGGTTGGCGCCAATATTCAAGTTTAGTTTTTGTTGTAAGCAACCAAACCACACACCGTATTCTATCATACTCACAATTTTCTCACCCTGATGACATGTGGCAGGTTTAGAAGTAGGAGTGGTAGATATATGAAAAAGAAAATTGATTAGGGTTCTATCATGGTTTAGGAGTATCAGCTTTGGAGCCTATGAACATAGGATGAGGTAAATAGGAGGATGTGGTTATAGGTGGAATACTAGTGGAGGTGGTGATGGTGATAATGAAGGGAACAAGGAAGGAAGCATGATAGCGAATGATGATGTAGTAGAAGTAAATGAGGAAGCAAGACTAGAAATGGTATTAAAGATTTCAATAATGGTCTTATGAAATGTCACTCGTCAACCGGTGAATGTATAGTATGAGGATCATAGCATTAATAACCATGATGATTAGGGAATGGATCTAAAATATCACGAAGATAAGAATACCACGAACACGTAAAAGGTATGTATGATGGATTAACTAGGAAAAGATCCAAATCTATTCTGATAAGTGGATGACGATGTAAAGCTGGTGAGGGTAATATACTAATGAGAAAAGTTGTAGTAGCTTATACTTCATACTAGAACTTCTTAGACAAACACATAACAGTAATGCTGAGCTACCTTATAATGATGGCAGATTTTGAATTTAGCATATTTATTTTTTATAGGGTGTATAGAGAGGAATAGGCAATTCTTAAATAAGATATTTGGGCATTAGGTCGTGCATAACCATTAAGTTTATGATAGTTTCGTTAGCATGTTGTCACATAATTTTTCAAAATATAATGAGGCATCTAAGAGAATATTTTAAAAACAAAGCTAACCGAGTATGTTTTTGGCGAGAGTGGAAAGAAATTTAAATAAAATTCCAATTATCTGTCCAATAAAGTGCCTCCGGAGGAGATGGAAATTTTGTGTAAGGTAAGCGTGTTGATACATCATTTTCTTTATTTCTTTAGATATTTTTGTTCTTTAGATATTATACATATGTTTGACAATTTTTTGATTTAATAATTTTATTTTTCTTTATATATAATTTGACAATTTACAGATTTATATCATCAAAACATAGTTAAAACAATAAAAAAACGACCCAGATAAAAATGTAAAAGTGATATATCCGGTCACATAGACGGATCTATGGGTTTTAATGAATGTTGTCTTTGCAGGATCGTTTACAGGGGTTGGTCACTTATAACACAAACACACCATGAGGAGAGTTGCTTTAGTACACTTAACAGATTAAATAGAGAACTGGTAACACATTATAATGATACTTAGAACACAAGCAAAATATGAGACAGAACTAAGAATAACAGAACACAAGTATATTGTATTTAAGAATGTTGTATATTATTCTCAAGTTCTTTTACAAGTGTAAAAAGCATAGAAAAAGATACAAAGACCTAAGATACTTTATACTACATCCTATTGCCGGTTATATTTAGAAGACCAGCTGGATACATTTGAACTAGACAACAAAATCAGATGTAGAGTCAAAAGATAGATTGCCTTTTGACTAGTGACTATAACATGTCATAACTCACATCCTAATATATTACAAAAGAATAAAAGTACATAAAGTAGAAAACACATACTCAAGACCTCAATGTACAGTTTACCAAAAGCATGAACCTTTTTACCAACTCATATAAGTTGGTGACCAAGTAGAGTTGCAGTGGAAAATGGTTTAGCTTTATAGTAAAGTACTTCAGATAAAGCTTGTATTCAAAAGTGTTGATACATGTGTACCTTGATTCTGATCTTAATGTAATATGTCTTTATTGTCTTACACTTATGTAATAGTTGGGTACTTAATGAAATGAAAATGTTTGGTTGTGTTTATAATGTTTAATATTTCATTAACGAGTTGTTTAACGCTTATTGTCACACCCCCGCTAAGAGCGGAAACATGAGGATGTAACGAGACGGGAATCGTCATAACACATGGTAAGCGATAGAGATGCAATAATAATAATGATGACAAGCGTGTCATGACAACACCCGACAACAGGGGGACTTGTGTCGTGTTTAGTCAGTATTCACGACAACATAGCCATAAGCATAAACATGATATAAGATTCACATAAACATAGATAATAACATTCTATGCAATTCCCACAACCCGGGAACAAGTTACAAAGTATAATGTTGTTTGAAACAGATACAACAATTGTTTTCAAAAGACCAAGTTTAACCACAGAATGCATCCTAGGGTCTCCACTAAGGCAGCACACCTAGATCTTCAGTTAGCATGATCACCTGAAAAGATATGCTCAAAATGATCAACAAAATTGTTGGTGAGCTCGCAGGTTTAAATGTAAATAAGTATTGATGCTGTATAAAGTTGTTGCAGAATACCGTGCATACAGTTATAAGTAAGCAAAATCACATGAAAAGAGCTTTACAACCAAACCTAACGACGTACACAAAGAATCTTGTCGGAATATATTCACCCAAGGCCCGTTCCTGGCATTTGTTGGTACTAACTAGTATACCAACACGAGGGTGGGGGTGTCAACCCAA
>BJCM01271172.1:0-50119 GCA_018326385.1 Flaveria bidentis
ACTACATAAGGGATGAAGTTGAAAAGGGAAAGATATGTATTCATAAAGTTCACACCGATCAAAACATTGAAGATCCACTTACGAAGCTCATTGAAAAGGCAAAGCATGAACGTCATAGTTGTGCCTTAGGACTTCGATATTCTAGTGATTGGAATTTATCTGTTTGGCATTTAAAAGTTTAGAACAATGTAGTAGTTAACTCTTTCATATATTTGTCATATTCTGAGTTATCTTCCTTTTAGCATGTATACATCCATTAATATGTTTATTATTCTAAATGTCCATAGTCGGTCATGTTTGTGGGAACAAATATGAACATAAGACTATTATGAACATGGATTAGTGGATATTCATAAGGAATGAATATAGAGCAATTGGTTGCTGCCAAAGTTCATAGATATTTGTGGGATACAAATATTGGACTGACCCGCGTCTCAAATTTTACAACATGGAATTTTTTTCATTGATCATAAGTAAATTTGAGTATAGGCGAATATCATTTGGTATCCTCCGACCTGAGATAAATATTGGGTTTTGATATTCACCAAAATGTTATACCTTGAGCTAGTTCTTCACTTCTCTAAAATAATGGACAATACATCAGGCTATGTTCAAGTGTGACACGAGGTGATTGTGAGATACGTATGTAATCAAGATGGAATTTGTTCCTCTTATTCATTGAGAGCAAGCTGTATAAGGCCTGATTAAGTTAAATCAACAAGGAATGATCATTCTATGTCCTTGGATTTAACATGACATTTGTAATAAAAGGATAAATTATTGATTCACCTAAATCATTTCAAGATGGATACTTGAAGGGGATGATGTTATTGAATGGCTTTTGGTCATGCGTATTAAGGGTAGTAAACCGTTGTTAGGCAGTATTTACTGCTTGCATCAATCTTCTATGAATCTTGTGCAAGTGGTAGATTGTTGGATTCTTTATGCCTAAGACACATAGAACATTAATGTGGTTAGTACGTTACGATCCAAGTCGGGTCATACCCAATAACAAGCTTAGCAAATACCAACTGATATTTAATTGATGATATGATCATGCAATTAAATAATTACACCAATTTAGAAAAGTGGGTTTTCTAAATAAATTAAATATGAGATGAAACAACTTATAAGGATATTTAGCTCATAATTATTATTTGTAATGTTATTTAAGTTGGTTAAATAAAATCAAATAATAATAAAGTGTTTGAGTTATATAATTAAAATGTTAATTATACAACTTATTTAGTGACTAGTTACATAAAATGGATGAAAATAATTTTGGGGGGAAACCCCATTTGAAGATATATTTCGGCCGCCCCTTAGATGGGGTTTGTGCCTTTTGTTTCTTGGAGGAAACACACTTTACTAGTTACACACTCCATCTTCTCTCTCTCACATGCAAAAGACCTCAAGAAGAACAAAAACTCTCTCAACTCTAGAGAGATTCATGATTGGAAAAAGGGTTTTTCAGCAACTTCTTGGTTCGTTTGGTGTTGAAATCCTAACAAAAAGGGTCTTTGCTTGATGCTTGTGGGTATGGAAGCTTGAGGACACTTTTCCTTGGTGTTTTAGTTGTTCAAGAACCTCATTCTCTTTATCATTTTCACATTTCTCAACTGCTCTACAAAGGTAGTTTGTATGTGTTGCTTTTGGTTGTTATTTCTTCTTGATAGCTAGTTCATACACATATATTTGATCCTATGTTCTTGGGTTTGTTGATATTAAGTTATATGCCTTAATTTTCAGTTTACAAAACATAATATTAAGGTTTGTTTCCACTGTGTTCTTCTTGTTTAAATGGTTAAACAACTATGATAATGGTCCAACAAACCCAACATGATGAAGGTGTATCAGGGGAAGCAGGTGAAGCCACCGGTTAGGAGACTGTTTGGCCATCTAGCCTATGTGGATTATATGGTTCCCTCTAATAAGAAATGGCGTCACGATGACAACGATTCTAATATTGAGCCCATCATGGCAGCCACAGACGAAGTTGACGACAACGATGATGACCATGTTGATGGTCAAGGTGGGGGAGATGCAGGTCCTAGTTCTTCACGGGCCATTTAGATATCTACTATATCTTCACCACCTCCACCTAGTACTTCTTCTACTCCAGGTGGATCTGAGCAGGCTGCTATCCACCCGAACTTTCTAATAGATGAAGAAGAAGAGTCGGATGATAAGCCCCTGGTAAGGACCGTCGGGAGCCGGGTCGTGGCCACCGACAAAGGAATAGAGGCGGTTGGAGGACGCCTGGCTGAGTCAAGTGGTGCTGCTGCTAATGTTACTGATCCTACATACACCCCCGACCAGCCCAACAACCAAGGGGGAGAGTCTATGGCAAAGGACTCTAGGAAGAAGAGAACGGGTCACCATCATGGCAAGAAGGGTAAGAGGCCGAGGTTCACTGTGATTACATCTTCTGCCACATCCACCACTTCTGCCACTGCCACCACCACTGCCACAACCACCACCACTACCACATCAACAACCATAACCACCACAGCCACTACTACCATCACCACTATCACTCCACCCATCACCACTACCACAGCCACTCCACCTCATGCCACTCACAATCCACCTCCCATATACACCACATCTACCACCACCACCACCACCACCCACCAAGCTGGTCCCTCCACCCAATCCACATTCTCACCAGGACCTACTCTACCCATGGTCGGGTTGGAGGAGCAGCTTGCTAACCTGAACCGGGTTGTGTTGAGGCTGATAGCCACTAATGAGCTAAGAGCTACTCAGTTAAATCAGATGATGGAGGTTAATGCAGCGCAGGCAAAGCAAATTGTTCACCTGAGTGAGAAGAGCGCTTAGTACGAGAGGGCATTAAGCTAAGCCCACCATGCGCTTACAAGTCAAAATGAGCTGGTGTTGGCATCCGTAAAGAGGATTGAAGAGCTTGAGAAAAAGAACAAGAAGGTACTCCTAAGGCTTAAGGGATCAAAGAATGAGCCTTTAAAGATCAAGGATGGTGGTGGTGATGATGATGATGATGATGATGATAATGATGATGATGATGATGATGATGTGGATGATGATGATGAGGATAAAGATGATTCTAAGGAGGATATGGAGGAAGGAGGACAGAGTGGAAAAGATCAAGAGGATGATGATGATCAGGAAGGTGATGCATCTGCGTCAACCTCAAATCCTTAAGCTCATGAGAGGCGTACTAAATGAAGCTAAGATCAAGGAGCCTCGTCCTCTGCTCCTCCAGCTGAAGAACCAAAAGATCAAGACAAAAGTAATTATTTGATGTCTTTGTATTTAAAACTTTTGTACTTGAATTATATATTACATTAATGTAATTATTGATCATTTATGTTTGTTTATGTTTTAATGTTTTATATAATGACTTATGTGTGATATGCTTTATGTTTAATCAAATAGATGAAGCTCAATAGACAGACGAGTATGATGTTGAACCCATTCAGCAAGTCAAGACTCAACTTACCATGATTCTTGACTTGCAAGGGATAGTCAGGAGATCTATGAGCTACACTCCAGAAGAGGGAGAGATTATACATGACCTAACAGATGAACAACTTACTGAAATATTCAGGCTGAATCGTGACGAGCTAGTCAAAGATGCTCCAAAAGTTAATGTGGTGAGTGATGATGAGCTGAACGATGTAGATGAAATAGAGATAGAGGATGTCACTGCTGAGCATTATCCACAGTACACTGGTCCAGAAGGATATGTTATCCCCAACTTGGGTGAAACATTTGATAGTGGTACTTTTGAGAAGTTAGATGAAGTAGAGAAAGAATAGGAGAAAGAAGAAAGCACAGCCCAAGCCTCGGACGCAAACGTTGATATCAAGAAAGCTGAATGGGGAGCTTGTATTGTAAGGATGAAAGACCAATGCACACCGCGAAAGCAGAATGCCTACACAAAGCTCTACAAAGTCAAAAGACATCAGAAAGTGTCAAGCAAGATTATCGTGTGGGTGTATTTTGAAAATTTGGATGTTTATGCTATGAAAAGGGAGTAATGAATCGGTTACTTTAGATATCCTCATGATCTGAAGATTCTTCCTGGTTTTGAGCTCAACCGACTGGCATGCTTGGATCTGTTGTATGCTAATCCAAGAAAGATGTCAGGTTGATTTGAGGTTGCATTAAAGAAGGAATACCACAGCACGTGGGTAAACTTCAGACCTCAACAACCGAAGGGGTACATCTAAAATACTGAAGTGGACCCCATATCTTGAAGACCTAAAGTTATGCTGAAGTAGAGTCCTCCATGCATGATGTCAAAGAAAACCTTACGGGAAATGCCTCAAGACTTCACTCTACACTTCGAATGGTGGTATTACGATTGGCGAACGGGTGAAGCAGTCATTGTTCTGAACCGAAATGGAAAGATAGAGACTATCCGGGTATTAGACCCAATCTGGCTTACAAACTTTTCAGCTGAAGATGTCTATACATTATACAAGTGGCAACTGTTCTATGACACGCAGGATATTGTACAAGCTCTCTAGTTCCAACATGTCATAAGACTCTGCTTTGCAATTGAAATACACGCAGGAGTTACAAAAGAGGAGAACTACAAGAAATTCGAAGAACATGTAAAGAGTGTTAGACAATAGAGTAAACTAGAACCAAGGGGGAGTTTGTAGATACATCTTGTTCCTAGTTTATGAGCTTTTATGTAAAAGTCTTTCATGTCTTACACATATGTAATCAATTGATTTAATGAAATATAATATGTGGTTGATGCTTATTGATGTTTATTTATTTCATATTATTATTGTGTTGAGTATAATTCATATGTATGAACTTATTATATAGGTTTGAAGTTATTGTACATAGTTCTTAGTCAATAATGATTGAGAAATGTGTTCAACCTAGTCGGTGAGTTTTCATGCTAATGAACCATACTTATTGACCATACGCATGAACACATCATGCTTATGGACCAGTAGCATGACTAAACTAGAAGACTGGATCAGTCGTATAATTGAGACATAAGATTGACTCAGTCACACGACTGAAGCTTCAGTTGTGCGTATGACTCTGTTGCATGATTTAGTCGCATGACTGATCCATGCTAATGGTTCAGTCGTACGAATGAAAACTACAAACCTATAAATACCACTTAATTCGTGGAAAAACAGAACAATTCGATAACAATTGAGAGAACACTTCAAATACACGAACCCTAGCCGTCCGGAACATCCAAGAAAACCAATCCAACTTCAAAGACCGTTCTTGATCGATTCCTACTCGTTCTTAACGTTTAGTTCATTCTTTTATGAATCAGGTTAACGTTCTCACTGATTGGATCACCAATCAAATAGGATTCTGCACTATTTGATTTGGTCTCACGTATAATCAATTAGTATTTCGTACGAACACGGTACTGACATACCTCATTACTTCTTCCTAAGCGAATGTCAGACTTAATGTCACTAACATGTTGTTGTAGTGATTTTTTGACATGGGCCCAACTTATCAGCCAAAGAAGCCATGGGCTTTGAGATATGCCTTCATATAGGCTTTGTCTCCTACCTTCTTGGCAGCCACAAGTTGTGCTTCCTCCTCTTTCTTCTTCTTCTTCTTCTTAACTCCTATCTTCTCCCTGGTTGCCCTCTTTCTCTCCTTATCCATCTAAACTTGTTCTTTGTGGAAAAGCCATAAGATCATATCATTGTTATGGGGAGTCAATTCTTCAAGACCATATCCCCTGGAGCATAAGAAAGCAATCCTCTCACTCCTTTGCTATTGCTCATCCTCTTATTTCTTTCTGCTCTTCTCTTCTTTTAAGGCCAAGGTTGTTGCTTTCTCTTGTTCTTTCTACAGCAAGGTTGCCTTTTTCCAACTCCACCAGTTCCTCTAAACGTAGGAGGATCACCTCTTCATTTCCCACTCCTTAGCTAACAAGTTTGTCCATAACATCCACCCTCTTCTTGTTATTAATAGCCTCCTAGGCTACTACAACTGCTTTGCTGCTTGTAGCAAGTAACTTCCCTATGGTGAGTCTACCTTTTCTTTTAAGTTTTTCCCCCTTTCCTCCTCTAAGAGCTCTTCCGTTTTCATCTTCCTCTTGCCTTTTATGTCTTTGGAAGCTTGAGCTTTTAGAGATTCTAGTTTAGAGGGTTCAGGTTGGTGAGTGGGGAATTGAGCTTGTGATGATGAAGGTGTTTGAAAGAGATGAGTTTTAAAAAATTCTTAAATGTTTATCTTATAGGCTAATTCAAGAATTGTCTCTATGATAATAAGATCAATAGAAAAAGAAGATAAGCCAATAATTCCTTCCATAGCTTGAATCTTTGCTTTGAAAGATTGGATCATTGCTTCGAAACATGGTGGGATTGCACTACCTATCCTAACTGATTCAGTTGTTAGGCCATGAGTCCCCATGCCCCCTTCGAAATTAATCTCAGGTTCAATATGAACCTTAGGTTAACTAACTCTTTTCTCAATGGTAGGTGGTGCATTCAACCTCTAACGCTTTTCAGCTCCAAAGTATGCCGCAACAACATTTGGTAAGGTTTATTCAAGTGAGTAGCTCATTTGGAACTTAGTTAAGAATCTGTTTAGATCAACTGGCATACTTGGGTCCATCTTTGAGGAGGCTCATGGAAAACAGTTGTTTGTTGAACATGGTATTTAGAAGAAAGGGTTGAGAGGGCTAGGCTCTGCTCCTTGTGTGCTTCATTATGTACATCTCCCCCTTTTTGGTAGCATTATCTTGAGAGGTAGATGAGCTAGAGGAAGAAGCCAGAGAGAATTGAATTGGTACATGGCTGATAGATCTCTCAATTTGTGTCTTATCTAGTTGGGCCTTGAGATTTTCAATTTCAAGTTGCTGAGTGGCAGAGTTATCTTCTAAAGTCTTAAACTTTGATTCAAGGTTTGTGACTTTAGAAAGTAGGTCTCGTATGATGAGTTGTAGACTTCCCTCATCTTCTATAGAAGAATTACATGGAGATGAGATAACATACCTTGCATGTTCATCTTCACCACCTTATGTGGTTTTTTTGGCACCATTGTTTCCTTTGTGAGGTGATGTCTATTTTAGAGTCATCACCATGCAAAGTTGCATAGATATAGTCATAGAGATGTTACACTAACATAAGAGTCCAATGAGACACTCTCAGTAATGGTATCTGAATATAGATAAGTCCCCTCCATATAAGTGGGACTCACCTTAGTTTGGCTTTGCTAATGGGGGCTAGAAGTCAGAGGTTTCTCTAGGCTCATATGATCTTTAAATTGGTGTCGTAGATCAATATCATGTCCTTGAAGGAACATGAATTCTTCATCAGAACCAGTTAATTGGTCAATAAAAGATAGAGAAGTTATACCTAATAACCCAGGACCTTGATCAATATCTAGAGGTATTGACCCTATGATTTGGTTGTCCCTTTTTTGGTTACTTAGGGAGTATAGTGACTCACCCTGAGTGTTGAAGGTTTGGGTTCGGGGCTCATAGGATTGAGATTAAGGAGACTCAATAGCCATATTAAGGTCAATTATGGAAGATGGATGGACCTCTAGCTGAGTGGGAGCCTATTTTTACACTCTAGCCTTTTTTTAATAGGGGGAATTGGTTCAATCAAAGAAGATTAAACAAGGGTTCGTTTGGAGCGCATATGATATGTAAACTTGATGGGATGGGTAGGAATAATTCGTATTGAAGTGGTTGTGTCTGGTGTGGGTTTATCACATGTGGGGTTTACAGGGATGTCACAAGGAGCCATTGGCTCATGAAGTTGGTGGACACCCTCTTTAGAATCTTGAAGATGCCTGGGCTCATGTGAGGGACAAGAAGAATATCTTCACAAAGAAGCTTGTCTTGGTCTAGTTCATAGTTAATGATATGCTGAATAAATCAGGGATACATGTAGAATGATTCCATTTGAAGGTTTCCGTTGAGGTTTTTCAACACAAATATGGAGTAGTTGAAGCAGAGGCCCTTTACTATCCCATGAAATAGGGATCCTAAGTCATAGGGAATTTGATCCCAACCCCTGATTTGTTTGATAAATAGTGGAACACTATGTAGAGCAAAAATTTCCAGTTGTAGGAGAAGTTGATTTTGTATATTGTTGACCTGCTTACATCTCCAACATATCCTATTTGGGCATATGTTTCCTCCAAATAAGATTTGGGAAATTCAGTAGGAGTGCCCTCATCATGAAGCTCTAAGTGCTATTTGATGGTCTGTTCAGATATGACTAACTCTTGGCCACAAATCCTCGACCTAATAATCATAACTCCATTTACAGTTTCAAGTTGACCATCCACCCAAAGTTCGGCCATATGGTTGGAGTAAACTATAGGATTTACAGTGAGGGCAACATAGTAGATGGATTAGGTCAGAAAGTGGATGATTTTAGAGATGTCGACATCCTTTGAAGAGTCAAGGAGTGTGACTTGGTTGTGCTGGGGATTCATGGCAATTGTTGCAAAAGTTCAGAGAAAGTAAGTAATTTAGGAGAGTAAAAGTGAAGATGAAGGAAACTTAGGGCTTTTTATGTGGGTGAAAGAGGTCAGAAGTATTTAAATGTAGTGACAGGTATGACAATTTGGGGTATGATGTGACAGGTGTGTTAAAAGATAAGTCATTTAAATATTCCAACATCATTAAGAAAATCTTTACCTTTTTACAGAGTGGGGCCCAAAGATTTCTGATACATAGTAAACCTTTCTTTCAAGAGTATGAGTGTTCCGAGTGCAATTTCTTCCGAAACCAAAATTACTTCCAAAAGTAAGATACTACTTCCGAGAGTAAGAAAGTCTTCCAAATAAAGAAGTTTTAACATTTTGGAAATATATTTGATATAGCATCAAATGTTCTTCTGAGGCTTAAATTGTTTTGGAAGATAATACTAATTTAGAGAGAGTTTCCTTCGAAAGATAAATAAGATATCTTCTGAGGGAAAATTTCACTTAAAAAGAACTCATACTTAGCAAATTTTGAAGAAATACATTTTGTAACTGGGCTTAGATTGTATGACATTGATAAAACGTGCTAAATCAATATTTTAGATTCATTGAGCTTGGATCTTAGGAATCATCCCGTTCAGATCTAGAAATCAAAATTAATATGGGTGGATGTGTGTGAATCAAAGAATAAAAAGATGGATAGAAATAATGTTATGATTTCATTGATGTCGATAAACAAGTCATAATGAGAATCATAGATGGTTGATGAAATCAAACCCACCCAAAAGAGAGTGTTTCTCCTTGGGTGGTGATTTACACCATGAGAAACACACACACAAAAGCCACACATGCAAAAATGCACTAGTGGGTCTATTTATACTAATATTACATCATGACCTAATTTTGACTTTTCTTGTTGTCTTGATGTTGACTTTGTCTTGTATTTATTTTCTTCTAATTATCACTTTGGTCTCTGAACTTGTACAATGAGATCTTCAGTCGCCAGTGATTATCATTTGGTAAACTTCAGTTTATTACATAGTTGAACCCCAACAATACTCCCCCTAAACTGATGCTTACCAAACCTTGAACTTGAAGATCTTCTCTGTCACATGTCTTCTTGATTGACTGATGTTTTGACACAATTCATTGATGTTCTCCCCCTCAGATTAAGCTCTCCTAATATATTTCTGACATGGGTGCAAAACAACATTAAAGAATATGAGCCCAAGTATTTCAGAAAGGGCACTGATAGTTGTACAAGTCCCTGGATGAATTTGTGAAAATTTGACCAAAGTTCATTTCTATACTCTTTTTTAGAAGTCATGTTCATTAGCTGTTCATAAGCATTTCTTGCAACACATCCATATTTCTTTGTTAGGCATCCACTTTTTATTTCAATACATCTGTATTTGTGCTTTAAGTAAACACATTTGTTTACAAGTCAACCGCATTTGGTGACAAGGCATCCACATTTGTTGCCAAGTCATCCGCATTTGGTGACAAGGCATCCACATTTGTGTATAACACATCCACATTTCTGGATAACACATCCGTATTTATGTATAACAAATCCACATATGTGGATAACACATCCACATTTGTGTACATGTGCATTTGATCAAGCTACATCCGCATTTGTTTTTGTTCATCCGCATTTGTTTTGAGACTTGAAAAAAATTCGATTTCACACTACAGTGCAGGTTGGGAAATCAGCAGTAGCTTCCATTTCTTCATCTTTTTTTTGTTTTTAATGATAATCGTGTTCAATTGCATTGAATTTTGAAGGAATAATCTAGGGAATGATTGTATTTCTACAAATCGTGCCATATTAGAACAGATCTAATGATTTTTCTTCTTGATTTTGAGATGAAAAAATGGGCTTTCTTCCTTTTTTGATGATAATCTTGTTCCTTTGCATCGAATTTTGAAGGAATAATCATGACATGTTCATGATTCTTCAAATCGTACCATAGTTGAACAGATTAGTTGGTTTTTCTTTTTATTTTGGGTATGAACAGATAGGTTTTTGATGAATAAGGACTTTGTTCTTCATTTTTCTTCTTTTCTTCATTGTTCTTGACATCATTAAAGATGAAATCAAATCCGAAAACAAGATAAATCCAACAAACAACTCTGATACCATTTTTCTAAATCAATATTTCAAATTCATTGAGTTTGGATCTTAGGATTCATCTTGTTCAGATCTAGAAATAAAAATTAAGATGGGTGGACGTGTGTGAATCAAAGAACAAAGAGATGGATAATAATAAATAAATGATTTCATTGATTTCGATAAACAAGTTACAATAAGAATCATAGATGGCTTTTGAAATCAAACCCAGCCAAATGAGAGGATTTCTCCTTGGGTGGTGATTTACACCATGAGAAACACACACACAAAAACCACACATGCAAAAATGCACTAGTGGGTCTATTTATACTAATATTACATCATGACCTAATTTTGACTTTTCTTGTTGTCTTGAAATTGACTTTGTCTTGTATTTGTTTTCTTTTGATTATCAATTTGGTCTCTGAACTTGTACAATGAGATCTTCAGTCGGTTGTGATTATCATCTGGTAAGCTTCAGTTTTTTACATTGTTGAACCCCAACAAAACATATATTTATTATCACAATAGCTATGATTAGATATTTACATCCTTGTTCATCTAATGTTTGGTGAACAAATTAGCATATTGCTCATTTGAATCAACTTTGACTAATTTGATGAGGTTTTTCTCATGCTTTAATGAAATGATACCTGATGTTAATGTACATTATCTTGGAGTACTTATCCAGATTATCTGTAATGGAAATGGCACTCTTGTTGTTAACACGGATAGGAGTCTCCATGAAACTGAAGCTATTGTCCAAAATCTAATTTTGAATTTAAAGCAGCTGAGCACAACAACTTTTAGCAATAATGTAATCAACTTTAGCAGTTGATATTGAGACACATGATTGCTTCTTGCATTTCCATGAGATGATCCTTCCACCAAGAAATTGACATCCTCTTGATGTTGATTTCTTGTTGATATTACAGCCACCGTATTAACTATCAGTGTAGCCATAGAGATTGAAGCTTGGATTCCTAGGATACTAGAGACCCAGCTTGGGAGCTCCTTTAAGGTATCTAAGGATTCTCTTAGTAGAAACTAGGTGAGACACCTTTCAGGCAGCCTGATATCTTGCATAAATATTAGTTGCAAATTTAATATCAGGTTTACTTGCTGTGAGATACATCAGAGATCCAATAATTGCCCTATACTAATGTTGATTAGTATCCTCCCCCTTAGAGTCAGGACAAAGATTATGATTTTTGGGTATAAGTGTCTTTGCTGGCTTACAATCCTTCATATCAAATCTTTCTAAAAAGTCATTGACATATTTAGATTGATTAATAAAGAACCCATCCTTCATCTGCTTTACCTGAATTCCATGGAAAAAGACCATTTTTCACATGGAACTCATCTCAAACTTCTTCTTCATAATGCTTTCAAGTCTTTACACATTTTGTCATTTGAAGAATCATATATGATGTTATCAACATAGAATTGTACTAGAAAAATGTCTTTCCCAAACATCCTTATGAATAATGTCTTATCAATGGTACCGTGGTGTAACAATTATTCAAAAGAAATGAGACAAAGTCTCATACCACAACCTAGGTGCTTGGTGCAGCCCATAGAGAGCTTTATCCACTTTGCACATATAGTTGGGATGATGTGGATCTTCAAATCCTAGAGGCTAGCACACATATACTTCTCTATCTATATCTCTATATAGAAATGGACACTTGACATCAAGCTAGTAAACTATAAAATTCTTGGATGTTTCATAGGCAAGAAAGATCCTCACTACCTCAAGTCTTGCAATAGAGACAAAGACATTAGGGTAATCAATTCCTTCCTCTTGTGTGTATCCTTCAACGGATAGTCTTGCGTTGTTCTTGATTATCAAGCCTCTATCAACCCTTTTGTTTTTGAATATCCACTTTTCGCCAATGGGTACTTGACTAGATGTTAGTGGACATAGGTTCCAAACCTTTTGTCTTTTGAATTGAAGCAACTCCTCTTTCATTGATTCAATCCAACTACTATCCTTTAAAGCTTCCTCTATTTTCTTTGGTTTCATTTGAGAAAAGAAGCATGAGTACAAGTAGACATTCCCATTGTGAGTTTGTCCTCTTATTCTCACACTTTTAGAAACATCTCTAATGAAGTTCTCAGCTAGGTAAGTGTTATGAACCCCGAACCTAGGAATCACATCTAGTTGGATGAAGAGATCTAAGTTAGAAAGGTTCTACACAAGATTTTGAACACTTGTACCAACTGATGTCTCACACTCATTCAATAAGTACTGATTCAATGAGGGAAAGACATCATCGGTAACATTTTGCTATGAAGCAGCATTAACAGTTGTCTGTTCCTCCCGATTGCTGCTTCTATTAGCTTGTTGTTGTACATTGTTTGAGTTGTCGCTTGATGAGTTTTGAGGCTTACTTTGTTGACAACTAGTTGATGATCCACTATTTCCTGAGATAGTCATGTTTTCAGCTCCTCTGTTTATGGGAGCTTGATTTTCAGCAACTCTTAGAGAACTTGGAAAGGTCTGGGTAACTCAAACAATTGATCATCATCTGAGTCATTTTGAGTTCCTGTGCTAGCTAAAACATTCTCACAAGAAGGTTTAGAATAGTTTGGAAATAATTCTAAATCAAATATATGGTTAGGGCCATTCTCCTTAACACAAGGAGTTTGCTAATTTACAACAATGTTGGATAATTCCTTAGATTGTTGATTGTTGATATTGTAGAGTCTATAAGCAATAGAGTTAGAGGAATATCCGACAAAGATAGCATCATTAGACTTTTTAGAAAACTTTGCCAAATTGTCCTTTGTGTTAAGTATGGTACACCTGCTGCCAAAGGACCTAAGAAAACCAATAAACAGTGGTCTCTCATTCCATAGCTCATAAGTGGTTTTTCCATAGGGCTTGACTATAAGAACTCTAATCTGCACATAACATGTAGTGCTGACTGCCTCTGCCTAGAATATTAGAGGCAACATTGAATCAGCTAACATAGTCCTAGTAGCCTCAATAACTATCCTATTTTTCCTCTCAACAACATCATTTTGTTAAGGAGTTCTAGGAGCGCTATATTATCTGGCAATCCATTTTTAGTTATGGAATGAGTCAAGAACTTGATTTTTAAACTCAGTCCCTTGGTCACTTATAACTATTTTGACCTTGTGATCAATTTGATTTTCTAATTTAAGAATAAAAGATTTTAAAGTTTTGGTAGTTTCATCTTTAGTTCTAGAAAAGAATACCCATGTAAATGTAATGAAATCATCAATAATCACAAGGCAGTATGATTTCCTTGCAATGCTCATTATACTTGTGGGACCAAATAGACCATGTGTAATAAGTTTAGTGGAGTGGTGATAGAGTTATCTTCTTTGGATTTATGAGATTCCCTATGTTGCTTTTCTTTTAGACATGCAATACAATTATCTTTGTAGTAAAATTCCTTTTTAGGCACACCATGTACCAAGTTATTTTAACCAAATTATTCTCGGTTTTGAAATTAACATGACACATTCTTTTATGCCATAGAGTTTACTCATCACCATTAGTTTAGGAAAGAAAGAATGTTATTTCACCCAGTGGAGAAGCAATGTTCATATCAAGCTTGTACATATCCACTTTCCTAGGAGATCTAAGAAGTACCAATTCCTGAGAAATTGCCATCTCGGGTTTGAGGATAATGCACTCATGTTCTATGAAGAAAATTTGATGCTTTTGGTCACAAAATTGAGAAACACTTAAAAAGATTATGTTCAAGCTGGTTGACAAAATTTACTTTGTTGACCTTTAATTTACCACTGGATACACTACCTCTACGAGAAATGTATCCTCCGGTTTCACCTCCAAATAGAATAGGACCTCCATCAAAATGTTAAAATTGTTGAAGAAAAAATATGTTCCCTGTCTTGGGCCTAGAGCATCCACTATCCACAATCCACAGATTGCCATTTTTGTTATGTGGATGTCCCTGCACATGTGGTGAAATAGTTAGTTACTACTAGAAACCCAAACCTTGTTGGTCTTGGGCTCTTCCAATGTAGATGACATAATTAAACCAAAATGTCTACATGTGGGATTAATTGTGGTTTGTGAAGAAGAGGTTTGGGTTGCATCTTCTCTGATCTTCCATTCGATCCTTTGGTTGATCAGTGTAGATAAGCTCAATGGAGCTTAAGCAGCATGGCTTTCTTCCGAGTCTTCTTTCTTCTCGGAAGTGGCTTTCACCACCTTTTTTTCTGAAGTAGTCTTCTTCTCGGAAGGTTTCAAAGGAATTATTTTGTTCTTTTGAATTATCTTTGACTTGTGTTACGAAGCTATTTTCCTTTTGGAAGAATAAGTTTCTTCCGAAAGCAATTTGGCTTCGGAAACAAGTTTTCCTTTTCTTAGCACTTGAACCATGTGATAAGGTTCTAATATGAAACACTCTTTGAATCTTCTTTCTTAACATTATTTGCA
Organism: Flaveria bidentis; assembly: GCA_018326385.1. NCBI lineage: Eukaryota > Viridiplantae > Streptophyta > Magnoliopsida > Asterales > Asteraceae > Flaveria > Flaveria bidentis. The sequence continues at coordinate 14,979 of BJCM01271172.1, forward strand.
TAATGTGTGCTTACAGGGTTGTGGTAACAATCTTTAGCCATGTGGTTGTGCAGACCATACATTATGCTCTCGATATTACTCTTCATGAGGTGTGAGGACAGTTGTTTCTTGCATTTCTTTTAATCATCAACAATCTTCTCCTTTAGCTTCTGATCCTTCGGCTAGATAGAAGTGCTGGTGTTACACTCCTTTCCTAGATCAAAACTTCCAACCACTTAGAATCCAACTAAAATGAACACACCTTTTTGCTTTGGGTCTATCTTCAGCTTGGACTCAACTACTTTCTTGGCAGTATTTTTGGCTACATTAGCTTTGTTTCTTTAGGCTTTAGTGATCAGAGGTTGATCATTGCTAGTGGGGATGGGTTTTTCTACCTGGTCCTTCCTTGTGATGGTCTCCATAGTTTCATTACTCTTCTTCTCATGAGGTAGTGGGTTAGCAGATGAAACCACTTGCTCTTCAGTACAACATCATGGTTATCTTAAAGACTTATAAGAAAGTGGTGGATCAATTTCATTGGTTTCCAACCCACCTTTGTTTTGATAACAAACCTTTGAGTGGGAGGATGATTCAATAATGGTTTAGAAGTTATGCTCTTTAATAGCAGACTTCCTTGTTTTAGCCTTAACTATTACTAGCTGGGCTTGAGCCTTAGTTAACTTAGAAATTAAATCTTTGATTTGAGCCCTATAGTTGGAGTGTTCATTTTTTAAAGAGGAAACAAGTTTCTCTAACTCTTTAATTTTTACTTTATAGTCAGATTCTACGCTTATAAAATCAGATTTTAGAATGCTTAAGGACTCAATATCAGTTTGATTTTAATTCTGATGTGAGTTGTTTAGCTAACAAGCATAAAAAGAAAACAACAAACAATTATGTTGAAAAATTCTTTTCTCACCCATCCTATTTTTTACTTCATCTAATATTTCACCATCAAGTGAACATGTAAAGTCATCATCTTGTGCAAGTACAAGTTTACAAGTACCACATGTACTTCAGATGAAAAATCTTCAACTTCTATAAATAATCATTATTTTTTAAATAAAAACAAATCCAGAAATATGTATGAGACTTATAGTGATGTTGATTCTAGATTGTCTGAATGTGATGAGGAAATATACATTAAGAAATTCCTACCTTGCTACATAATAGACCTAGATTAAAATCACATTGTTTTAGGTGTGGTAAAGATGATCATGTAGTTAAAAACTAACCTGATCTTCATCATAGACATGTCCAGAGGATTTCTTTTAGGAGTAGGTTAACTCAATTGGTTAATAATTTCTTTTTCAATAAGTAATCTACACCAAAACCTAAAGTTGTTCAAACATGGGTTCATGTTTCACCTGGTTAATCTGTTCATTTCATTTTTGTAGGAGTCATCAACTAAATCTGTAAATAGTGTTTGGCATGTTGATAGTGGATGCTCCAGACATATGACGGGGTTGAAGGATTTGTTGACAAACTATCGAATAATGAATGCAGGGTATGTCATGTTTTCCGGCGACAAGAATGGAGGAAAAATGATTGGCGAAGGGGAGGTTTCAAATGGCTCTCTTACACTAGAGAAGTTCAATTATGTGCTAGAATTAGCTTTTAATCTATTGAATGTCTCTCAGATTTGTGATAAAGACATTCTGGGCTTGTTCAAGTCCATTGAATGTCTCTTTGTGAAGTCCGAGATTGATATTCCAGAGGAGATGGTGCTTATGCGGGCTCCAAGAAAGAACAACACATATCTTCTCGACATGGGGTCAAAAGAGTCAACATCCACTATCACATGTCTTCTGTTAAAAGCTTCCACATCTAAGTCTTTCTTATGGCATTGAAGATTGGGCCATGTTAATTTCGTAAATATAAACAAATTAGTTAAAAACAATCTTGTTAGGGGATTACCTTTAAAAGACTTTAGGTTGTTGAGAGTTGCATGGCATGTGACAAAGGAATTTACATAAGAAACCACATAAACCAAAACTTGAGAATAGCATTTCTAATCCCCTCGAGTAATTATATACTGATTTTTTTGCCCAATCAACGTTAAATCTATTGCTAAGAAATCTTTTGGTCTTGTCGTTATAGATAATTTTTCCAGGTATTACTGGGTAAGATTTCTGGCCCATAAAGAAGAAGCTGCTAAAGAGCTATAGAAGTTGATTCTTTCTATTGAAATGATAAGCAAGAGTAAGGTTATGGCTATTCGAAGTGACAATGGTACTGAATTTCGAAATCAAATCTTTGATTCCTTCTATGCTGGTAAGGGTATTCTGAGACAGTTCAGTGCTACAAGAACACCTCAGTAGAATGGTGTTGCTGAAAGAAAGAATCAGACCATTATTGAAGCCACTCGTACTATGCTGATCGAGTCCTTTTTACCTATTATCTTCTGGGAAAAGGCGGTGAACTCTGCTTCCTATGTTCTTAACAGGGTGCTGATAGTCAAAGACAAAATGAAAACTCCATATGATTTGTTTAATAAAAGGAAGCCTTTGATTGATTTCTTTTGGCCTTTCGAATGCTTATGCACTTTACTTAATACCCAAGCACAAAAGACAAAATTCGGTGTTGTGTCTGACGAGTGTTACTTTGTTGGCTACTCCTCCTCTCAAAAAGCTTATCAGGTGTATAACAAGAGCACCTGCATTGTACAAGAGTCTTTCTATGTTGATTGGCAAGAGTCTAATTCCTCCAATGTTCGATCAGAACCTGCATGGTTCTTTGACTACAATACGATTTTCAACTCATTTAATCTTCCAGTTTTTGATGATGATGCGGCTACTTCTAATGTTCAAACAAACATCATTCCTCTAGATCCTCTACCTAGCGTTCCTCCTATTCATCAAGCTCCTCCTTATTCATCACCTGACAATGCTACATCTTTTGACATTGCATCTTTCTCATCATCCTTTGACATTCCACCCCTATCTGTTTCTGCATCTTTACCCTTTTCACCTACATCTACCTCCTCTTAATATATCCCATCCACATCACCAATTGAGTCTTCCCAACTACCTTCTTCTCCATTATCTACCCATTAATAACCTATCAGCGCACCATTTTCAAATACCCTACCCTTAACCACTAATTTCAAAGCCCTAAAAGACCACCCCCATGATAACATTATAGGATCCATCACTGATAGAGTTTGGACACGGAGTCAATCTAGCTTGATTAATGTATGCCTATTCTCTGGTTTAATATCCCAAATCTTTCCAAAGAATGTTTACGCAACTCTTCCGGATCCTTGTTGGGTTGAATCGATGCAATTGGAGCTGCAACAGTTTAGGAAGATCAAGGTGTGGACCCTGGTTGATATTCCACTAAATACATGCCCAATAGGCATGAAACGGGTATTCAATAATAAACCCGATGACCGTGGTATTGTGGTAAGGAACAAGTCCAAATTGGTGGTTTAGGGCTTTGCTGAAGAAAAAAGGATTGACTACACAGAAGTCTTTGCTCCCGTAGCTCGTCTTGAAGCTATTCAAATTACTTTGGCTCATGCCGCCAACAAGCAGTTCAAAGACTATAAAATGGATGTGAAATGTGAATTTCTCTAAAGAGACATTGATGAAGAGATATATGTGTGTCAACCACCAAGGTTTGAGGATCTTGACTTTCCCGACAAGGTCTACAAGCTTGATAAGTCTCTCTATAGTCTTCATCAAGCTCCTCGCATCTGGTACGAGACTCTAACAAAGTATCTTCTAAGTAATGGTTTTCTTGTGGCACCATTGATATGATGTTATTCAAGAAGGAAGTGGATGGTTAGATACTAATTGTGCAAGTCTACGTGGATGACCTTATTTTTGGCTCCACTAATCCAAAGATGTGTAGGGAGTTCGAGGAGGTTATGTGTAGTCGTTTTGAAATGTGCTTTTTCCTTGGGTTGCAGGTTAAACAAAAAGCAGAGGGAATTCTGATTCATTAGGAGAAGTATATCATATAAATTCTAAAGAAGTTGAAGATGGATGACACTTCTTTTGAACTCACTCCATTCACTACTCAAACTTGCCTCACTCCAGATGAAAATGAGAAACCATTTGATCCTTATCTATATAGATCTATGATCGATTTCCTTATGTATCTTACAACAAGTCATCCTGATATCACCTTTGTTGTAGGATACTATGCTCGATCCTAATCTGCCCCGAAAGAGTCTCATGAAAAGGCTGTAAAATGGATCTTTCGTTATCTTAATGGCTTTTCTTGTTTAGGGATTTGGTATCCTTATGGTGGAAATTTTGATTTACATGCTTATTTTGATAGTGATTCAAATGGTTGCAAGTTAAACAAAAAATCAGACACTTGAGGATGTAAATACCTAGGAAATTGTCTTATATCATGGAAGAGCAAGAAACAAACTACTCTCTCTCTCTTTCCACAGGGGAGGCAAAGTACATACTACTTAAAGTTGTTGCTCACAAGTTATTTGGATACAACATCAAATGATTGATTACGGCATCAACTTCATCCACACACCGTTGTTCTGTGACAACGAAGCAGCCATTGACATCGCAAAGAATCCCATTCATCATTCCCGCCCCAAGCACATCGAGAAACAAATTCATGCAATCCGTGATGCTCAGGAAAAAAGTTTTATTGATATTATTCCAATTGACACAAAAAACCAAAAAACAGATCTTTTCACTAAAACGTTCGACAAATCTCTTTTTTATGAATTGATCTCTATGTTAGGATTAATATCATTTTAAAACAAAATTTTCTTTAAACTATTTCATGTAAATATTGTTTATACTTCTTTTGTTGCTTTCTTTCTTTCCTTTCCATGATTGAATCTAAGGAGAAGAGGGTTGAGGAAACAAGGGTAAAACAAGCTGAATCGATGAAGAGATGGAAGCAATATGCTAAAGAAAAAGATTATGACGTCAAAGATGATGTTAATGAGACTAAGTAGGATGTAAGGGCTGAGAAGGAGAAAAGGTCAAAGAAAAGGGCTGAAGAAGGGGAGACGGAGAGGAGGACTAAGCCTAAACATCAAACGTTTACTAAGTCGCGAAGAAGGGATGATAAGACTGGTCTGGATGAGGATGTTATAAGGAACCTCAACTCCTCTTAGCCAATGAGCTTAGTATGATAAAGACCAAGTTGACCAATCAAGATTTCAGAGAGAAACAAAAGGATGAGATGCTTGAGGGAATGACGAAAATGCTAGTGGATAAGCAAATTTTTATAAGGAGACTACTGACAAAGGTGAATGAGCTGAAGGCTCCAGCCAGCTTGCCCAATCAGCTAACTCAATCTGAGTTATATGATATGACTAATACTTCTAAGTACCCATTTTTGAATGTGGGTACATCTTCTACGGCAGGAGAGGGCACTTCTTTTGCAGGGATTGAAACAGTTGGGGGATCTAGAGTTAGAGATGATATAGAGGTTGAGAATGTGACTGGTAGGACTGACAATATAGAGGAGGTGATAGAAGTTGGGTTTGTTTATATATGAATGAATATAGAAGACTTTGGAGGAGGCGAGATATTTGAAGAAAAGCTGCAGAGGGTGTTAAGAAAACAGTTGAAAAAGGGTTGGTAGATGAGGGGGAAGAGGATGAACAACTAGTTGATTATGATTCCGAGTCTAAATATTATGAGGTTGATGAGAGGCCATTAACTTATGTGGCCAAGAAGGGCTCGAATGAAAATGATGTGTTTGAAATGTCTAAAGAAGAATGGTTTGTGAGAGAAAAGGAACCTGAGGAGATAACCCCTTTATTTCAGAATATTCATGGGATTATCAAGAAGAAAGCTGATAAGAAGATCATAAGTTGGAAATACAACTTCGGCCTCAAGATGTTCATGATTAAGAGGGGAGGAGGAGGAATTGCATACTTGCACAAGAGGAAGGCATTTAAGACCTTGCCTAAGTGGGATTTAAGGAGGCTGGTTGTACTCCTTTTGATTGATTCTAATATGAGTGAGAGGGCTAAGCTATTAGAGGAAGAGATTAAGAAGGGGCTAAATGATAACTTTCAGGCATTTGGGTTCATGAACGTGGAGAGATGAAGGTCAAAGAAAGATAAGGATTGGGAGACAAGGAAAGGAAGGATAGTGCTGAGGTTGAAACCCCCCTAAGAAGGTGAGCAGAGTGAGGTTTCTAGATCCCCTTCGCCAACAACTTTAAGCTTTGAGAAATATTTTTACGATAACAATACTGGGGGAGGTGGTGATTAGAATAAAGAATGGAGTAGAATTTAGGTTGTTTAACCCTATGCAGTTATTTGCTTTTTGTGATGAAGATCTGATTGTACTTTGTGAGAATCATATTAAAGTAATGGCTGGAGCTGAGAAGTGAAAAGTAGCAAGCCAGTTTATGATGGTTGCTAACAAGGTAAGGGGAGTTAGGAGTAAAGTGAGGGAATTGGCACATAAGGTTAGAGAAGAAGATGAGCTGAGGATGAATGTGAAGGATCTAACAAGCCAATTGACACAAGCAAGGGCACATACTAAGGATGTAGCTGCAGGAGAAAATGAGGAATTATCTGAGGCAATGGAAGATGCTAGAGCTGAAAAGACAAATGGTGATTGATCAAGACGGTGAGCTCCAACCTAGGGGTAGTATTGAAGATCAAGTATAGGTTAGACTCACCATAGATTAGATTTTGATTATGTTTGATTGTAATAGAATTAATGTTAGTTTTCATTTGTAAGTATGTTGGTTTGTTTAAATTTTGTTGCCCAGTGAAACTATGAGCAAAATAGTAGTTTGCTCATAGCAAGCAACTAGTTCCACTCGGCGAAATTGTGTCTCAGCCGGGCGAAACTCTGTCTCAGCCAGGAAAAACTATGATTTGGCAGGATAGTTTCACTGATAGTTTCACTATCAGTAAAACTATCTTTACTATATATAGTTTTGATCTTTTCAATTGTTGTGTATCCTTGCAAAACCCTAATCCATTTATCTTTGTTGCAAGTTCCTATTGAAAGCTTGTTTTTCATAGAAATATATTGAGCTTTATTATATTGTTAGTATTGGATCATTATTGTTATCCTTTGAATACTTTTTGGGTTCTTCTTCATCATCATATTGTTTGTTGTTTGTTCTTATTGTTGATTTTGAACGATTCAAGCTGCCAAGTGTACTGTAATTCGATCATTTGGACCAATAGTCACGTTTTGTACCATGAAGCTCTAGTCAACTTCTTGAGCAATAGTAGTAGTTTGTTGTTCAGTTGACTTTGTAGCAACTTTAGGTGTGACAGGATGTGTGGAGGCTTGAGTGGCTCCTGGATTGGATTTAGGTGTTTTGCATTCCCCGGAAATATGACCAAGTTGATTGTAGTTGTAACACTTGGCCTTCGTTTTGTCAAACCCGAATGTGAAGTGGTTGGGTTTTGAGGGTACTACCTTCTAGTTCTTTTAAAGAACTTCTTTGCTCTATAACTCAGCAGAGCCATTTGTTGAACAATGTCCATGTATTCAATATCATCTAGGCTAAAGCATTCAAGATCATCAAAGAAAAACTAAAAATCACTAGAATGTCCATTTCCTAAAACAAAACAATTGTCTTGGAAGGGACTTGATTTAGCCTGTTGAGAACTTTGTGTCTTAGGAAAGGTGATGTATGGCTTAGAAGAACAAGATGGCTGCTGGGAATAAGTCATGTAATACTGGGGTTGGGGTGTTCTTGAGCCTTCAACAACAAGTAGGGCGTTGCTAGCAGGAAGGCTAGAGGTTTTGCTCATTTGGCGACCTCTCTGAGTCTCCATCTCTGCATGGTATCCATCAAGAATGCCATATAGTTCAGCCATTATGAGAGTGTTCAAATTCTTTGTCTTTTTGATAGAGACACAATAGAAAGTCCACTATTCAGGAAGTGCACTCATGAATTTTCTTACTAGATCTCTCTTCTCAAGAGTCACTCCCATAGATTGAAGTGATGAGATATGGTCCATATACACGAAGTTTTGTTGGCTAAGGGTCTCTCCAACAACATAACTAAAGCCCTCAATCTGTTGCTTCAATGTATCTCTCTTGGGCTCCTTGGACTCGATGGAACTAGAATACATCAATGTCAAATCATCAAAAAGTTTTTGGCTGACTGACAATGCTCAAAGCCTACCATTATGTACTTTGGTATGGTTGTTAGCAGTATAGTCATGGCTTTGCTATCAATGTCCATTCTCTTAAAGTCTTCATCTAATAGTCTTCAACGGCTTTCTCTATCATGGCACCATTACCAGCTAGTGCTGCCACCTTTGGCTTGTAAGGACCATTTATGATAGATCTCCATATTTTTCCATCTTGATATCTAATAAAGCATTCAATATGCTTGCACCAAGATCTGAAGTTATCTGGGTTGATGATAGGAGCTTTATTCATCGTTCCCATTTCAGATTTAGATGATTTCAGGTTGAAGGACAATTTCAGTGAAGTGAGTGTATAAGTTATTAAACAAGGTGAATTGGAATAGTAATATCTCATAAACAAGAGCCTAAGAAGCTCTGATACCAATTATAGTATTGGGTTTGGTCACTCAACACAAGTATATGGCTCTCAAACTCACTAAGTCACACTAGAACGATGAAGCAGAATCCTGTAAGAGTTGATGATAATATACTAAGTAAACAAGACACAAGAAAATGGTTTTCAAGATTCTTGTATATATTACTTCTCAACTCAAAGTTTACAATACTCTTACAAGCATACACATGAGTTTATAATGAGAACTATATATACTATTATCTATAGCTGGTTATATTTAGATTACCAGTTGGGAAATACTACTAAACAAATACTACATTGCTAGTAGTAAGGTATCTAAGATAAATATTATCCTAGATAAGGTAGTCATGATAGGTCCATAACTTACCTTTTTGTCACCAACTAAAGTTGGTAACTATAATAACTGATAAAAAATGAATAGTGAGATAAAGTATGGTTAGCTACATGGGCATGGGAAAACGCTATGAAGTACATAAGAGGTTGTATCGGCTTATCAAATGGACCATACTAATATACACTGATCTTCAAGTCTTTTGTACTTTAGAAGTACATAAGAGGTTAGCTACATGGGCATGGGAAAACGCTATAAAGTATGGTTAGCTACATGGGTAGGTTCTTCCGAAGGTTATCTAGCTTTAAAAGAACAAGTTTTTTCGAAGCTACTTATACGATGGAAGAGGCTACTTCTTCCAAGACTTCTACTGATCTTCAAGTCTTTATACTTTAGAAGTCTTTGTCTTGAAGTCTTCCAAGTCTTTGTCTTCAGAAGAAGAATTTACTTTGTCTTTCGAAGACAGAGTTCCTTCTTCGAAAGTTCTTCTACTTTGTCCTTTAGAATTGCAACTTTGCCTTTTAGAATTGCAACTTTGCCTTTGGAAGTCTTTGTCTATTGCACAAAAAATTATTCTAAGTATTGTTTTGGTTCATTCAGCCTTATCTGATCTAACAGTGGAGAATGCAAGTCAACAAGCTCACCCCTTTTAATCTTCTGCTTGATCACTCAAATGTGCTCATCCATGGAAGAGAGAGACATTAGGCCAAGTCTACTTTTGGAGATTCCATACAACTTCAAGAAGCTCACCATCTACTGTATATCATCAGATTTCTTTAAATTTGCTCTGGCGGTGGCTCATGAATTTGCAGCCTCTTTCCTTATCTTCCTCTTAAAAGATTTTTTTTTTCTAGAACTGGTAGCTCAAGCTGATTGAGGTATTCAAATTCAATGTAATCATAGGATAAGGGAAGAAATATTATTGCATGATAAAGGCCTATGGCACTCATGTAGCTTATCATGTTCTGTCTATCTTATTCCCTATTTACCTAAGGTAGTTGCTGAGTTACCACAGACTCTTTCTTAAGCCTTTCTTGAACTAGGGAAAGAGTAGGAGCTTGTTTTAGAGTCTCTTTCTTCTCCTTTCTTCTATGATATTAAGGAGCAATTCTGCATCCTTAGCCTCCTTTCTCTCCTTTTTACAACTCAATGTTATCTAGTTCATTCAAATCTTCTAAGGGAAGAGAGATGAGTTTATCTATATCATAATTCTTTATCCCCATGTAGTTCACTCTTGTATCCCCTAACTCATCATCTTGGTGTAGCACTTGAGCTCCAGCCAAAGAGAGGTTGTGAGGCACCTTCTCCAGCTAGTATCTCACTAAGGGTAATGGGTATTGAAGCAGTTCCTGTAGGGCTTTAATCAAGGTTCCCCCTTTAATGCTAATCTTAGGGTTGACCTCAACATATAGTTGACCAATAACATGGCCTGCTAGCCTCTGTTTATGTAGGAAATTTCTTAGCCTGAATTCTTCAACTACTCTATCTTGAATTCTTTGAGCTAGTATGTTAGCTTGCCTGTTTTGACTTAGGTTGGCAAGTGGCATATGAACTAGAGGAAGACTCTCATGGTACTTCAGGGTCTAAAAATTTAAGACTTCTTATTGCCCCTAAAGTCCTAGGAGAATCAGGGCTCTTCTATCAGCATCATACCTCTATCCTAATATTTTGTTCTTATCAAGATAGGATGGGAGTAGACATAGCCCAGAGAATACCCTCCTCAAACATGTTTTGAATAAGTGAGTCCATATAAATATGGACATGAGTAGGTTGTTGAGTATGGACAACTACAATTGAGGGTGGTAAATCCTCTATGTCCATACTCTGTGAGGAACTCCTAGGTTTTGTGATTGCTAGTAGGAATTTCTCCCTTTTTTGATAGCATCACCCTCTTGAATAAGGGATCTAAGGGTTAGGTCCACCACATCCACAGGTTCTTGTGGCGCTAGTTGAGTTCTCCTAAAGGGTACCTCAACTCTCTTGTCCTTAAGGGTATGATATCAAGTTGCTGGTCATTCATTCTTCTTTATAAGGTATTCACCTGAGATTCCGGGTGACTTACCTTTGTTTACCTTTAGTTGTAGACTCATCTTCATTAGAAGAATAACAAGGAAATAAGAGAATAGTACCAAAGTCTTTTTCCTCGTCACTAGCATGGGGTTCTTGGCTACTGGATTTCCCTTGCACCATGACATCTTTAGCTAAAGTGTTCATTGGATGGGCTGCCATGGTTGAGGTCGTAATGATGTAATAAGTTACAGAAGTGAGAGCCTCTTCCATATTGACTTCATGAACAGGTTAGGGGAGGTCCATCTCAGTTTGGGATGGATGATGTGGGCTAGAAATAGGTGATACATGAGCACTCATTTCTCCTTGAGCAGGGTGGAGAAGAGAGACTCGTGGTACTCATTAAATCCTATATTCTCATTAACATAGAATTTAAGGTTTGGGATTGGCTGGTTAAGGTCTAGCGGTTGGGGATGGTAGCTTTCTCCTAGAAGTTGTTCACTAAAGTTTTGAGACCCTGAATGAAGGCTTAAGGCTAGTGTTGTGAGCTCATCAGGCTGAGCATGAGGAACCTCAAAACTGATAAAAGAAGTTATGGGAGTGGTTTTCTCCTAGGAGAATTAGGAGCTTTAGTGTGCACTTCTTCCTATGTGGGGGAGTATATAGGGCTTGCATAACCTGAGTAGCTTGTGCAGGAGATCTTTTGGATCTTCTTGATTATGTGAAGGTGCTTTGTGGCTGTGTGGGTGGTGCAAATGTAGAAGATGTGGGTTCAACATTGGATTGTGTTGCCAAGTTGTCACCTTAAGCAATAAGCTCTAATATTGTCTGGGACGAGGGTTGTTTCTAACTTTCAGAAGAGCACAATGGGCTTTCTTATAGTCTTAAAGATACTAGGCTTAATCTATCTCATTTTAAGAATATTACATGTTCGTCTAAACTATGAGCCTAGTTCACAATTAAGAAAGTGTTGAACATATCTTGGAAACATGTAATACTTTAAGGAGTCCAAATTTGCAAGCAGATTTGTATATAGAAATTAAGAATACTTGAACTGGACCCTTGAACCGTTCCATGGACTATATAAGAAATTTCCTCAGGAATTTGATCCCAGCCTCCATGCTTGTTGGATAGATAGTGAATGATTACATGATGGAGGTACTTCCATTGGATGGAGACCTTTCCTTTTTTGAAGGTTCTTAAAGAATATATGCCTTCATAGCCTATCTACCTTAAAGGTTCTTCCAGTGAATGTTCACATCAGGTTTTAGGAAGGAAAATTATCTTTCTCAATCATCTAGCCTCAGATATTTATAGTGGCTAGAGTGATGAAAATTGATAGCCCTGCACTATGGTAGATAGTGTCTTCTCCCCATCCAAGATGACCTCCTAGAAAGTCCTCCGAAACTCTAAAAGTTGATCTTCATACAATGGAGGGTCTATATTGAGGGAGGTGAAGTAGTTGGATAGAGCCAAGAACCGACAAACATGATAGAAACCTGGATCTTTCTCAAATATTAACAGAGCAACCTGATTGTGTTGTCTATGCAACTGCATGGAGAAATCGGGTTGGGTTCATGGATTAGGGTTGGTTATTTTGGAGTAGCTTTGAGATTAAGGAAGGTAAGAACAAAGACGGTTAGTGGGTGAATTTAGGTTAGGAACTTTTATAGATGAAGAAGAAAGTGAAAGAGAGGGAACCGTTAAAGGTATATTTATATGAATTGGATTTGAGACAAAATCATTACAAAAGGACAAACTTTGAAATCATGATGTTGATCCCACCTCTGAAAAAGTGCCCAAAAAGGTAGTTTTCTAAGTCGAAAATCTTCCAAAGGTATTTGTCTCCGGAAGTTTTGTAAAATCTTCTAAAGCCAATTTGACTTCGGAAGATATTCCTTAGCTTTATGAAAATTTGCTTTGAAAGATAACCACTTAAAGTACTTTTTACTTCAGAGATATATTTGGTGTCAGAAGAAATTAAATCTAATAAGTTTTATTCATAATATAGCAAAGCTTCCAAGACTTAGTTGCTTTCGGAAGAAAATTGTACTTCAAAACATATAAGTACTTAGAAGCATATTTAGGCTCCGGAAGATATATTAGAATTTCTTCCAAAGGTAAATGTATTATAAATAGTTATTGGTTTTGAATACATATTGTTCTTCTGAACACAACTTAATGTCTTCTCAAAGAAAATGAATTTTAATTTTTCAGAATTCTAAGGATCATCAAAAAGTTTTCGTCCAAAGTAAAATTGGGCTTATATATAGCTGATGATATAGACAACTTAAGACACACATATTTAAAAATAATATTGAGTTTAGTTTAAGAAAATCTATTCAAAGTTAATCATCCCAATTGCTGATACAATATACTTAAATCTCTCCTCATCAAAAGCCTTTGTGAACAAATTAGTATATTTTTTATTTATGTTAAGTTTTACTAGTTTTATAAAAAAAATTCAAAATTATCTCTAGTCGGATAATACCTGATGGCGATTTGCTTTGTCCTTGCTTACTGTACAGGATTCTCTGTAATAGAGATAACATTATTGTTCTTTATATGAATAGGACTCTCTTTGAGGTTAAATCCATAGTCCAACATCAGATTTTGAATCCAAATCACTTGAGCACAACAGCTTGCAGCAGCAATGTATTCAACTTCAGCAGGTATGCAGTCACACATTATTACTTCTTGCATTTCCATGAGACTATCCTTCCACTAAGAGATTAACAACCCTTAAATGTAGACTTTACAGTCATATTGCAGCCACCATAGTCATTATTTGTATAATCATACAAATTGAAGTCAGAATTCTTTAGATATCAAACGCCTAGTTTTAGGGAACCTTTGAGATATCTAAGAATTCTCTTGATATCAACTAGGTGTGTCATGTTAGGATTGGCTTGATATCTTGCACAAATGCATATGGCAAACATGATATAAGGCTCGTTGGCTGTGAGGTACATGAAGGACCTAATCGTAGCCCTTTAGATATGTTCATCTACACACTCCCCCTTATGTTCAGGTCCAAAGGAGTGGTTCTGGCTATGGGTGTCTTCGCAACCTTACATTCAGTCAATTTGAATCTAGTGAATATGTCTTGTACATACTTTGAATGATTTATAAAGATGCCATAGTTAACCTGCTTCACTTTAATTCCTAAAAGAAATTAAGTTCCCTCATGGCACTCATTTTGAATCTATTCTTTATTTCTCAAAGTCTTTGCATACCTTTGGATTATTTGACCCAAAATAATTCCATCCATATAAGCTTAAACCAACATCAAATTACTCTGTGTTCCTTTAATGAAGATTGTTCCATTAATAGTATCCCTCTTGTAGCGATGCTAATAGAGATACTAAGATAATGTCTTATACCACTATCTTAGAGCTTGGTGCAGCCCATAAAGAGCTTTATCAAGATTGTAGACATAATCAAGACGATCTATGTCTACAAAGCTAGGTGGTTTTTTGACATACACCTCCTTATCAATCACCTTATATAAGAAATCACACTTGACATCAAGTTGGTAAACCTTGAAATCCTTGGATGCTGTAAATGCAAGGAATATCCTAATAGCTTCAAGTTTTGTTACTGGAGCAAAACATCTATGTAGTATATCCCCTCTTCTTGTGTGTATGCTTGAACAAATAGTATGGCCTTGTTCTTGATAACTAGTCCTCTATCATCTTTCTTGTTTCTAAAACCCACTTAGTACCTATTGTAGTCTTTTCTTGAGGAAGAGGACATAGGTTCTAGACCTTTTGCCTTTTGAATTAAAGCAACTCCTCATGTATTGCTTCAATCCAACTTCCATCCTTCAAAGCTTCATCAACTTTTTTCTGCTCAATCTAAGACAAGAAACAAAAGTATAGAAAAACATTTTTGTCATGGGGTTTTCCTCTTATTCTTATCCCTGAACATTTCCAATGATGGATGTGATAGGATGTGACTTGTGGATTTTTTGTTGAGGAATTATAGAAATTTGATTGGTTAGATCTAAATTGGTAAAATTCAGATCTGGCACTAGAGTGTCACCCACACATCAACACACTTAGCAAGAGAGACTTGATACAATGAATGTGTCTCATCGTTGATGTCATCTTCTATGGAGTGGTTATCAGCATCAGGAAATTCTTGAAAATTATCACCACCTCCATTTCCTCATATATTAGAGCTCCTTCATTTAAGTTATGTACCTTTGTGCTAGAATTTGTAGGCACCTCAAATGTATTAGCTAAATCTGTCATGGTTGTGTTAATAGGATTTCCACCTGCAGGGTTAATTACATTGTAGTTGAAGTAGTCTTCTTATATGGTCTTCTCAGCTTAATGTTGGATTAGGATCTCTTGTTGATAAAATACTTTTATATCTTGAAACAACTTCATAGGATTTGTTAAAATAGTTTGTAACTAAATCAAGATCAAACAGCCAATCAGAACTAGAACCTTACTGAAGATCTAGAATAGGTTGGAATCACCTTAGATTATTGTTTATATATTTTGTTTATGTTTAAATGTAATACGAAATATGTTAGATTACTTTTGTAAGTTTTTAGTTTGAGTTTTTCTGCCAAGCAAAACTATAAGAAAAACTATAGTTTCGCTCATAGTCAGCAGGCTTATTTCAACCGGCGAAACTATGTTTCGTAGCCGGACAAAATTGAGCTTGGGTCTAGCGAAACTGTCAGCAAAATTACTAACTCTATATATAATTGGTCTTTTATTGTAGGGTAATCTTGCGAAAACCTAAGTTTATATTATCTTTGTTGCAAGTGTTACTTTGAAGCTGGAATCATATTGAATTCATATTGAGCTCTTGTTTATTGATTGTGTTGGCTTTGATATGCTTATTATTGAACACTTTTGTTTCTTCTTCATAATCATATGTTTGTATTGAAAGTTTATTATTGATATTGAATAATATATTCAATCAATAGTACTGTATATCGATCTGATTGGACCAACAAAATCATATCAGAGCCTTTGTGTTCTTGATTGTTTGGGTTTTTGGTTGGTTAAGTTCAATATCACTATTTGTTAGATCTAAGAATTATAGGTCTAGATCATTTTGTATAGGATTAGAACTTTAATCAATATTTGTACTGAACAATTGAAAATCATTATTGTGCACTATATTTATAGGTTAACCCATATGTGCATTGATCTGTGTATTATTGCATGTACAAACATTATACTTAGTCAATTTCTGAAATTGACTAAGTGTAAGAAACATCTACGGATAAACACTTTTTGTTCTTCCATAGATATGTTTCTTACAAATTCAATCATCCGAAGATCTTCTGCGGATTAACAACCAGCTCTGAAGTTGAAGAACAAAGTACCTTCGGAAGCACAAGTACACCTTCGAAAGCACAAGTTCCCTTCGAAAGAACAAAGTACCTTCGAAAGAACAAGACTCCTGCAGAAGAACAAACATCTACGGA
Organism: Flaveria bidentis; assembly: GCA_018326385.1. Taxonomy (NCBI): domain Eukaryota; kingdom Viridiplantae; phylum Streptophyta; class Magnoliopsida; order Asterales; family Asteraceae; genus Flaveria; species Flaveria bidentis. The sequence goes on from BJCM01271172.1 coordinate 31,228, forward strand.
AGACCATATTCCTACGGAGCCTAAACACTTGTATTTAGTGATACAAGTGTTTCAAGTCAACATGACAACTGTGCATATCCCAAGTGATCCGGTGTTTCCTTAACAGAAACACATGTGCCTATATATATGGATCCTAGGTTTCACATTAAGATGAAGGAGACTACGACAAGTAGACACACGATCACAAATAACCAAACATCAAATCACGCAAATGCAAACACTAGCGGTCGTCACATTAATACATTCAAACCAATTTTGTTTTGTTCAATGTTTATTCATCTGTAATCATTAACACCTTTTAATGAAATAAATTTGAATTAACTATTTTTTGTTTGATTATAAATTGTGTTTGTCTTAGTCATTAATCATTATTGGTAATATTAAATAATTAAAAACAATTAAATAAAGTTAATGTTGATTCCGCAAACATTGACTTAATTCCAAATTTAACACTAATAATTCCTGATTGCGATCCTTGGATTCACAAGTGGTATCAGAGCCAAGTGCTCATTGATTTAGATCGATTGATCTATTAGTGTTAATTTTGTTAAATTGTTTGCTGATTTCACTAGATTTATCAGTTTTTGCTTATCAGGTCTATTGTTTATAAGCAAATCGTTTGTGTGATTTAATCAAAACAGTGAATTGTCTCTTAGCAAGTATTGTTACATTGTTTGTTTAAACTTGGATCAATATTCAAAACAATTGAATAATAGATCTTGGTTACTGATTGACATTCATATATTGTTCATATTTAATTGGACAAATACATTGACAAAATTCTTAATTTGATAATATAATTATCATTTAAAGGATTGACTGAGTTGTGACCATAACTATTAGGTTAATATAACTCAAGTATTGTCATTATTTGGTTTATTTCATAAGGATACTTTGTAATAGTTAAAATCGTAGATCTTAACAAAACATGAGTAACTTTGGTGGATCGTCATACCAACCTCCAAAGTTGGAAACAAAAGTAGACTTCAAGTCCTAGAAAATCAAGTTCAGAAATCATGATAATTATACAGATTCGGACTTGTGGGTTTCAATAACTGAAGGTCCTTATATTCCACCCACTCTTGGGCTGGATTATAATGACAACAATCAACCCATAAGTACAAAGCATTTGTCACTTGATGATGTTAAGATGGTGAAAGTTGATATTAAAGCATATAGCTTGCTTAGTATGGCTTTACTTGAAGAAATATTAATCAGGTGTGAGAATTACAAAACAGCAAATTCCTTATGGAAGATTCTTCATATGCTTTGTGAAGGGAGTGATGAAATCAGAAGCATTAGGAAGGACACCCTTCAGTCACAATATGAAAGCTTTCATCATATTGAGGGTGAATCAATTCCTCAACAACTCTATAGATTTATGCAACTGGTTACAGAGATAAATATCTTGGAGTTGAAATACACAAATGAGGAACTAAACAAGAAAATGTTCCATACTTTGACAGAAAGTTGGAAGCAAATAGTATCCATGTTCAAAAACACAATTGATCTCAAAGCAACTAGTTTAGATACACTAGTAGCTAAAGTTGAGGCTCTTGAAATGAATGAGAAATCAAGAAACAAGAGTGTGAGAACTCATGTGTCACCATATCACTTTAAAGAAACAAAAGTGCACAAAGTGCCTTTATTTCCAGCAATGATGGTGATAACTCTTGTATTTTGAGTGAAGATGAAGAGGAAGTAAGATTCTATGCATCAAAGCCTTCTAAGAAATCTTCTTAAAGTAAGTGAAGAAAAAAGAAAGGAAGAACTGATGATCAAAGAGATACATTATTAGCAAAGCCTTCATCAATCAACAATCAAACAGATTCCATCACTGTCACTCTAGACTCTAAAGAACAAAAAGTAGCTTTTGCAGTTTTCAGCTCAAGTTTTCAAGCTTACCTTGGAAGCATATTAACATCTGCAAACATTCTCCAGCAGGACTTGGAAGAACTACATCCAGATGTAGTAAAGGAGATGGACCTATAATGGAAAATGGCATTGATTGCTTATAGAGTCAAACAATATCTGTGGAGAAATAAGAATTTGGCTGCTGCAAGTAAATAATCAAAGATTGGTGTTGATAAGTCAAAGGTAGATGCTTCAAGTGCAATCTCTATGGACACTTTTCTAGAGAATGCAATCAATATAATCTTGTGTCAACACAACATCAGCAAAATCAGTCTCAACAATCATCATCCTCTCAAAGACCCTTCAGGCAACCACAACTTACAAACTCATCCCCACTAGCCACCAATACATCATCAGGAACAAGTAACTCCAAAGAAACTGGGTTGATCATTCTTCAAGATGGAACTTATGACTGGAGTATGTATGAGAAGGAAGTTTTGGAAGAGAATCAAGCTTTAATGGCTCATATGGAAAACAAAGTTCCACCCATAGCTAGTAAGGTAAGAGATAGGTTATGTTCATCAATATGTGTTGAAGAAGTTGAAAGATATAGAGTCCATGCTCAACAACTAGCTAATAAAGTTAAAGATACTATGATTTTGAATGAATCTCATATAAGAGAACATAAATTATATCAAATAAAAATTAAATCTTTACAAAAGGATTTAGATAAAATAGTTTTAGAAAATTACAGTTTAAAGGCACAAGTTGAGCATCTTCCCACTTCCTTAACTAAATCCATGGCTGATCATGCATCAACTGAAGTGAAACTTCAGAAGTTTCAACTTTCATCTTAGCAGTATGAGAAATTATTAAATTCTCATATTGAATCTAAGAACAGTCCTAGGTTGGGATATAATGATGTGGTACCTCCTATAAACAATAATTATACACCTTTTCCTGAATCAATGACAAATAACTTGTCAAATCATTATGTGCCAATCACTAAGTTTGAATTAAATTCTAATCAACCAGATATCCAAATTAAAACTAAGGTGAATGAAACTGAGGTGAATGAAACTAAGTCTTCTGAATTAGAAAAAATAAATAAAAAGGATTCGGAATTTGACTTTGATGAGTGTGATGACTTGGATGATTCTAATGAACATGATGATGATCAAGTGAACAAAGGTAAGAAGTTTGTTTTCGAAACAAACATTCCAAAAGTGCTTGAAGAAACAAAGTTGAAATACCCTCCAAAATAAAGAAACATGCTAAAGACTATTTGCAAGAGAATAACTTAGCAAAATGAAGGTCTTCAAGAACTACATCAGCAACATAAGCCTTCACATGAAGAAATTGAAAAGTGTGCTTCTATCAAGGAAGTACACAAGTCATCTGCTGAAAAAGCTAAAAAGGAAGCTATTAGCTGAACTTCAGCGGAAGAAGAAACCTTTTACTGAAAAGAACAACATTCAAGGAATCAAAAACACCTCACAAACGGGTAAATTTTACTGAAAAGGAAACAAATGCTAATGATGCTTTCTAAGTTAATTTTGAAAAGGGAACTCATGTACCTCATTCAAAATCAAAATATAATGATACTTTCAACAATCAAGAATCATTATCAAATCCAAAGCATCAAGTCAACAAAATTAAGGTGAATGAAGAAGAGATTGAAAAACCAGGACCTAGATCATCAACATCATTTTCAACAGAATCATCCTCACTTGCAACAAATCAGAATGAATCAATCAAAACTAAAACTGAAACTTTAAGACTTATTCATGAATGAGTGACAATTTTAGATACTGCTGGAAAACCCAAGATCATTAAGGCTTGGTTTGTCAATTCTAACTGATTTCTTTCTATGTGCAGGAACAATCTTAGAGAACTGACAACAAGTGGTATGTTGATAGTGCTTGTTCCAGGCATATGACAAGAAACTGTTCACTTCTGCGTGACTTTAAACATAAAAATGCTTCATATGTGGCATTTGGTGGGGATAAGAAGGGAGGTAAAATTGTTGGTGAAGGAATGGTAACTAATGGCATGCTTAAATTTGAGAAAGTAAACTATTGTGAAAATTTACAATATAATTTACTAAGTTTATCTCAAATTTGTGATCAAAATTATACCACTTTATTTGATAACACTAACTGTTACATTCTTAAGCCAGGTTTTTCAATTGCAAAAGATTGGGTCCTTCTTAAAGCATCAAGAAAAGGAAACATATATGTTTTGGATATGAACAACACCTCTATCACAACACATGAGACATGCCTCCTATCTATGTCACCAGAAGATGAATCTCAATTATGGCAAAGAAGGCATGTCCATTCTAACATGAAGAACTTGAACAAATTGGTTAAAAATGACTTAGTTATTGGATTGCCAAAGAAAGAATTTTATTGTTCAAAATATTGTTCTTTTTCTTATAAAGGAAAACAACACAGAGTGTCTAACAAATCCAAAACCATCAATATAAACACTACACCACTCAAATTGCTTCACATGGATCTGTTTGGTCCAACCAATATGATGAGCATTGGAAAGATACAATATTGTCTGGTGATAGTTGATGATTTCACTAGATTCACTTGGGTCTTTTTCTTAAAACAAAAGAGTGAAACATCAAAAACATTAATGGACTTTGTCATCAACATTGAGAATCAACTTGATTTAAAAGTCAAAATTTTCGAGAGTGACAATGGAACTGAATTTGTTAATTCTGACTTGGATTTCTTCTGCAGGAATAAAGGTATTGCAAGCAATTAAGTGCCCCAATAACTCCACAACAAAATGGAGTGGCTAAAAGAAGAAACATAATTCTTATTTAAGTAGCCAGAACAATGCTAGTTGATTCACAACTGCCTATCACCTTTTCGGCTAAGGCAGTGAATACAACATGCAATGTTCAAAATAGAACATTCATTGTCAAAGAACATTACAAAACACCTTATGAGCTTTTATTTAAAAGAAAAGCCTATATAGGATATCTTAGAGCTTTTGGGTGTCATGTATCTGTTTAAAACATAAAAAAGCAATTGGGAGAATTTTTAGAAAAGGCCTATGATGGTATCTTTGTTGGATATTCTTCCACATCTAAATCTTACAGGGTCTACATTTCATAACATAACATCGTGGAAGAAACTCTTAATGTATCTTTTGATGAATCTATGTTTACTAAATGAGTTAAAGGATCATCATGGTTGTTTGATATAGATGCTTTAACAGAGTTATTTAAGTCTGGTTATTTGAATTATGCAGTATCCGATGATATATTCTATCCATTTGTTCCCCCAAATTTGAATGAAGTATCATTATCAGCTGAACCTCCAAGGAAAAAAACACTTCTTCAAAAGCTACTAACTCTGCATCAGCAGATGTACATGGTGTATCCAGAGATATGCATAATGTATCAACAACTATTCCAGACTCTTAAGGAAATACAACAAACGTGGGAAATGCTTCATCTATTCCTCATATCCCATCCGAAGAAGTTCATGTAACTTCTACAGATGAACAAAATGTTTCTAGGGAAGTTGTTGTAACTCATACGAAAGAAAAAAAATGCTTTAGGAGAAGTTCCTATGGAAGACATTAATCATTCTCCTGATGTCCAAACTGAGGCAGAACAATCAATACCCAATGATGCACAATAAGAACACTTTGACTACTTCTTAAATTCATAATCTGGATTAGATAAACCTGTAACAATGGATATGACCAACTTGGAGTAATCTATTCCAGTTTGACCCAACTCTATGAACAAGAATCCTTACGACTCATCCAGTCAACAACATGATTGGAGATCCTGCCAAAAGAACTACAAGAAGTCAAAGTGGAACTACCAACATCTATCTTTTCACTTGTTTTCTCTCACAAGTGGTTCCTCCAAATATCACAACTACACTAAAAGACAATAGCTGGATTGAAGCTATGCAAGAAGAGCTTCAATAATTTAGAAAGCAAAAGGTGTGGAATCTATTTGATTTACCTGAAGGCCAACATCCAATTGGAACTAGATGGCTCTTCAAAAATAAACTAGATGATAGAGGTATACTTGTAAGAAATAAAGCAAGGTTTATTGCACAAGGATACAAAGAAGAAGGAATAGACTATGATGAAGTTTTTGCACCAGTTGCAAGAATTGAAGCCATAAGGGTATTTCTAGCATATGAATCATATAAGAGGTTCACTTTTTATCAAATGGATGTCAAGTGTGCCTTCATATATGGGAAAATTTATGAAGAAGTCTATGTATCACAGCCCCCTGAATTTGAAGATCTTCACTATCCATACAGGGTATACAAACTTGATAAAGCTTTGTATGGTCTGCACCAAGCACCAAGGAAGTGGTATGAAATACTATCATCTTTCTTGCTCAAGAATAGATACAAAAAGGGAACTATTGATTAGACTTTCTTTCTCAAACAAGAACATCAAGATCTCTTGGTTGTTCAAATTTATGTTAATGACATTATATTTGGATCAACTAACGAGAGATTGTGTGTAAGCTTTAAAGAATTGATGAAATCAGAGTTTCTGAGGAGTTCAATGGGAGAATTAACTTTATTTCTTGGTCTACAAGTTCATCAGAAGACATATGGGATTTTCATTAATCAAGAGAAATACATACATCAAATAATGAAGAAGTACAACCTTGCTGATGCATCTTCATGCAAAACACTAGCCTCAACAATTGAAAAGATTGCGCCTGATCCTACAGGAAAAAGTGTTGATCAAAGATTATATAGATCTATGATAGGATCACTTATGTATTTAACTGCCAGTAGACCTGACATTATGTTTGCTGTGTGTGTTTGTGCTAGGTACCAATCAGATCCAAAAGAGTCTCATCCGAATGATTTGAGAAGGATCTTCAGATATCTCAAAGGAAAACCAGGAATTGGTCTTTGGTATCCAAAAGATGGTGACTTCACTCTCTACTCATTCTCATATATTGACTATGGTGGATGCAACAACAATAATAAAAATCCATAACTAGTGGATGTCAATTCATAGGACCACGACTAGTTTCATGGCAGTGCAAGAAGCAGACAAATGTATCTGTATCCACAGCTGAGGTGGAGTACATAGCTACTTCAGCTGGTTGCTCTCAAGTCCTTTGGTTGAAAAACCAATTACTTGATTATGGTTACAATTTTCTTCAAACTCAAATTTACATTGACAATTTTGTTGCTATTTTATAACTGCTAATCCTGTTCAATATAGTAAAACAAAGCATATTGAAATAAGATACCATTTTCTGAGAGATTGCTCAGAAAAAGGTTTGATCAAGTTAGTCAAAGTGGATACAACAAATCAGCTTGCTGATTTATTCACTAAAGCTTTTGATTCAGTTAGATTTAATTTTCTAATTGAGTCTATGGGTATGATTAACCTTGATTAATCATAATGAACAAACAAATAAAAGCATGTGTCTGTGCTTATACATCGTTACAATAATAAAGCTTTAGCATGACATATGTTTGGGAAATGATAGTATATTGTGCCTTTGCTTCTTCCTGAATTCTTAAATATCATTAAAATCTGATCTAGTTACTTGATGTGTAAGAAGGTTCAGCTTGCGTGGAAACTACAGTTAGTGCATGCCAAACATAATGCAAAGTGATTGTTTGTGGGAAACTTCATTTTAAGGATACTGAAAGTTAGTCATATTCTGATGTGGCCAAATCACTTATCTAAACATACTATGTACCGACCCTTTATAATATCTATCTTTGAAAATCTTACTCCCTCTGTTTTGTGTAAACAAAGACCTGGGTGTATGATCACCATGGTTTACATTTGTAACCAACTGGTGAAAAGATTATGATCCACATCATCCCTCTGTTTTGTGTAAACAAAGACCTACGTTAAAGGCACCTCTATTTTACGTGAGTAAAGACCTGGTGACCTGATGATGATCATATCTAAGCTCTCAAAAGAATCCTATGTGATCAACTCTATATTATTTCTTTAGATTTTTCAACAATTCATTAATGAGATGTCAAATGCATCTCAAGATAGAACTTATAACTTAAAGTACATAGTCTGTATATGTGAAAAAGTGATAATTTGATTTGCAATGGGAGGGCAAACTTTAAGTGAATTGAATGTGAACTATCTAATTAACATGAAAACATGATAATCAGCATGCCTAGTTGATACAATACTCATGTATGAATTTAAGTAGACAAACATACTTACAATCAAAACAAAGATCAGGTATCATTTCAATTAATTAACTCGTTAAAAAGATGCTTAGTATTATAGTATGATCCCATTATATGTGTATATATATATATGCTTGTGCATTGTCATCAAATCAAGTTTGTTTAGTTTAATTTATTTCGGTTTGGACAGACATATGTCCTTCATGATATTCTTCTTAAAAATTTATGATAAATGCATTCTTTCAACATTAATCAAAATTTAGGCGGAGTAGAATCATGAAAATAAGTTAAACAATAGAATTGTTAATTGCATTAATCAAAATTTAGGGGGAGTAGAATCATAGATAGTAGTGTGTATAGAGGAGCTATCTTAGTCGATCCCAGTCCCTTATTATTCTAATAACAAATCTTTGCATGCAAGGATGAGGATATAATGTTCTTGAAGTTCCATTCTTTAAGAATATTGTTTTCTACCCTAGCTTTGCTAATCATAACCTCAGTTTGGCATTCAGTTAACTTGGTAATGAGATCTTTGATTTTAATCTTGTAGTTTGTGTGCTCATGATTAAGAGTTGAAATGGTTTTCTCTAGATCTTCTATCTAGAGTTTATAATTAGTTTTAGCACTTTTAAAATCGGTTTTTAAGATATTTAAGGACTCAAGGTCAGATCTTATTTCCAAGTTATAGGACCTTTATCTATTTATTTTAGTAATACATTCGAGAGTATAAAGATGTTCTAATACCTTGGCTTCTTCATGGTCAGCTATCAGTGCTTGGTTTGGAGAAAGATCTTCAACATGAAACCTCCAGTCAAAGCCTCCTTCTTTAATAACAACTACAACTTGCTACTTGAGCTTCTCCATCTGTGAAGCTCCATTAGTGTAGTTTGGTCAAGATTGTGCTTGGCCACCATTTGTCCTTGGTGCCTTGCTCTCTTTAGAAAAGTATCTCATTTGGTTACTGTTCTAACACTTCACCTTGCTTTTATCCAGTCCAAACTTTCCACTGGTTGTATTGTTAGGAAACTTCCTACATGTCCTCTTCTAGAACTTCTTGGCCTTATGAGTGAGAAGAGCCATTTGGTGGACTATCTCCATGTACTCCAGATAATCTGGATGGATACAGTCCAAGTCTCTAAGAGTAAAGAGAAAGTTGGCACTACTTTCATTAGTAGACACAAAAGCTTGAGAAGAGCTTGTCTCTTGGAATGGGCTTCCTTGGCTATAGCTCTCTCTTGGTGTCTCCAGGAAGCTAATGAGATGATCCTTTTACGACTTTTCAATGTAATAGATAAGATGATGATGTGGTTCTTTGTAGTCCCTTTCAGTTACATGAATTCTGGAAACTCTATTGATTGTTGGAAGAGTTGCCTAATAGATTTTGCATATTCATCTCCATCTAGTATCCACTAAGGATCTATAAAACTCGTTTAGAGTTAGGGTCTTGAGGTTTTTAGTTCTTTTAATGACCACATAATAGTGAGTCCATTGCCTAGAAAAAAAGCACATGAACTTCCTCATAATGTCCCTATTCTCAAGATTTACTCTAACATTCATTAGACTATCCACAATCTCAACATACCTGAAATATTTTTGAGTCATGGTTTCACCTATCTTGTAGGAGAATTTCTCAAACTACTTATTCAAAAGGTCTTTCTTGTTCTCTTTTACTTCTTTAAACCCCTCATACATAAGCTTTAGTGCCTCCAAGAGTTGCTTTGTAGTAACTTCTTGAAGCCTCTATAGATATAGTTTGGCAAAGCAGTTTAGATAATGGTCATGGCCTTCTGATCTACATCAATTTTATTTTAGTCTTTCTCTGAGTAGTTAGCTACTTCCTTTGGAATCATACCACCACCAATAGCAGCTGAAGTGGTGGTTGGTACATGAGGTCCTGAGAAAACAGATTTCCACATCATATTGTCTTAAGAATTGATGAAGCCTTCCGTTTTTTGGCACCATGTATCAAAGTCATTAGGAGTGATCAGTGGAGAGTTTGTAATGGTTCCAGATTTCATATCAGCCTTAGTAAGAGCTGCCATTTGAGTTACTAAGTGTTTTGTGAAACTAAAGAGATTTAAGATGATGAGCTCTTAAAATCAAGAGCCAAAAATACTCTGATACCAATTGAAGGACCGTTGAAGGGGGTCAATGCATTAATTTCACAATAAGAAGAGACTTTATACACTTGATAGATCAAATAGGGAACTGGCTAGTTATGTTGGTAAGAACACAAGTGTTTAATAGAACAAGAACAAGAACAAGATAATATTGGTTTTCAAGAATGATGTATATTGCTCTCAAGTTCTTTTACAATTTTTACATACCATAAAGATAGAGACAAGTACTTAAGACACTTCATAATACATCCTATAGCCGACCATATTTTGAAAGCCAGTTGGAAACACTAATTTAAATAGCAAGATCAATGTAGAGTCAAAAGTTAGATTGTCTTTTAATTTGTGACTATAACATGTCATAGCTCATATCCTAAGATATTACAAAAAGGATAAAAATGCAAAAGTAGAACGTTATAGAAAAAAGTCCTTAATCTAAAGTTTGATAAAAGTATGGAAATTTCACCAACTCATCTAAGTCAATGACTCTTTAGATTTGGCAGCGAAAAGTGAACTGGTTTTGTCAAAAGGTTATCAGAGCAAGCATGTCTTCTCTATCTTGTGAAAAAATCAATCTTTGGTTTCAGAAGACTTTATATTTGAAGCTTCAAAAGACATAATCTTTGGATTTGGAGGATATGGTCTTTTGGCTTCAGAAGATTTGATACTTAGTATAATTCACTATGTTTTATCAAATCTCCCGAAGTAACTTCCTTGTACTTTAGTAGTACATGCTGAGAGCTCTTTGGTTGCATCAGTCTCTAAGTGTAATCCTTACAATAAATTTTAAGGACCTGTCAATTACTTCTATTGAAAACTATCATTGTTATGTAGTTTTTATTGATGACTACTCTTAGTTTAGTTGGTTCTATCTGCTAAAAACCAAATCGACCATTTATTTTTGTCTTGACTGTTTTCATGAAATTAGTGTAAACACAGTTTTCTTGAGAAGATAAAGTATTTTCTAGTGATGGTGGTAGTGTTTTAACTATAATCTTCGCATGATTCCAGGTGCCTTTCATATATTTTCGTTTCCCACACTCCATAAAAAACATATGAGCCGAGAGAAAAAATTAGCACATCATTGAAACAGGTTTGTCTATGCTTTTAATGCCCATGTTCCCATGAAATATTGGGTCGTTACATTCAGTTCCACGACATATATTATAAATTATTTACCCATTAAAATTTTAGATGGTAAGTCTCCATTTCTGTTGTAGGTTTCTCAAGTACTGGTTTACACCAACTGTAGAATCTATGGTTGTCTAGTTTTTTCATAGCCTTATGGCTATCACCACACAAACTTTCTCCACAAAGTATTCATTTCTTTATTAGGTATAGTTCCCAATACATAGGGTATTTTTTCCTTGACCTTGCTACTTCTAAAGTTTATGTGACCAGGCAAGTCTGATTAGAGGAGACGTGTTTTCCTTTTTCAAGTATTTTGTCCCAGTTGATTTATCCTCACTTGTTTTAACAAGTTTTCTTGATAATAACACTACTCTATTTTCATCTAAATACAACACACTCTAGTTTCAGTCAATTTCACATTCTTTAAACGCCTCACCACATGTTTCGTGTTCAGTTTGTGTGAACTCACCTACCAACTATAAGTAATCTGCTCTATTAGACCAGCCACATCCTCATAGCCATATCAATTACTACCAACGTGCTAAAGGCGCCCAACCTGGTACTCATCAAAACGAACCAGAATGCAGCCTATTTAGCAGCCCATGTAGTTTGCCTAAATTAAGCAACCTTCAAGTGCTCTTGATTTTTCATAAGAGGGAAAAAAATACTTCTACTACATGGCATCCAATGGTTCAATATCAAACTTTAGGGTTTTTAAGCCTCGACATCTTGCAAACTTGGCACACATTGACATCCATCCTTTATTTTCTTCTCTATTTTCTGAAAAAGATCCAACAGGGTTTAATTGGGCTTCTGAAATTCCAAAATGGATGGTTACAATGGTTGAGTAAATTTCATCACTTCATTAATATGAAACATGAACTTTTGTTCCTAGACATATCAACATTAATGTGGTTGGTTAAATTGTATTTTTCATACTAAGTTCAACGTAGATTGGACTGTGGAGCTTTATAAAGCTTGACTGGTGGCTCAAGGATTTACTCCAATTCTTGTTTTGGATTATTCACACACATTTAGTTAAGTTATTAAGGCTTCCATGGTATGCAGTGTCTTATCTGATTAATAAATAGGGAATACATAAGTTAGATGTTAAAAATATGCAATGTCTGTGAACAAAAAAGCACCTCTGTGGGACAACCATCTGGTTTTGGTAATCCTAAGTTTCCTTAGCATGTTTGTTATCTATAAGGGTGTTATACGGCCATAAACAATCATGACATACTTGGTTTCAATGTCTTAGTGAATTCCTCTTCTAGATTGGTTTCACTTATAATCGGGCTTACACCTCATTGTTTGTATTCAAACATGACCACTGTATCATGTATCTTATGGTTTATGTGGATGATCTAATCGTCCTTATAATTCTAAAGGATATAGTTAGTTCCTTTATTTCTCAATCAGGTTTAGTATGCTCAGGATATTCTACAACATGCTTCTTTTCTTAACTCAATACCAGTTCATATACATCTTTCTCCACGAACTTATATAGGTCTCATTTTAAGGCTCCACAATACTTAACTATTACACAATCAAATCTTTCATATATTGTTAACTAGGTTGGTCAATACCTTAAGTCTCCTATAGTTGATCATTGTTAGTGCGTCAAGTATAATTTATGTGATCCCCAATACCTATTTATATTTGTAACATGATCCATTTTTATTTTTCTATTCTATTTAATGTTTATGCAATAAAACAATTGGAATTGTATGTCATTTTATTGCAAATTCTATTATACATGATAACTTATAGTCTTCTATATGCTATACATGAGTTTCTATAATAGCTATATTTGTTAATATGGCTAATCTTTGTTTTGTAACTTTACTTGTGCCATTATTGTAACAATGTATGCCTTAACGTTTACATGAACTTAGTATACATAAATCCAAGACTGATGAAGGGGGTCAGTGCAATAGTTTCACAAGTTTGGAGAGACTAAAACACTTAACAGATCAAACAGGGAACCAACTAAATAAGACAATTAAAAAAGGTAAAGAACACAAGTAGAACACAAGCAGTTAGTTTGCAAGAATGTTGTACATTGCTCAAGTGCTAACCAATGTTACAAGGCTTAGTCAATTGACCGGTTATAGTGAGATACTTTATACTACATCTTACAGTCAGACATACTTTAAAGGCCAGCTAAAAACACTAATCTAGACAACAAGATCAATGTAAAATCAAAAGGAATATTGCCTTTTGACTAGTGACTATGATATGACATAGCTCACATCCTTATCTAATACAAAAAAGACAGAAGTACAAAAGTAGTAACCTATAGACTCTTAGACATTAATGTAAAGTTGACATAAGTATGTACTTTTCACCATCTTTTATAAGTTAGTGAGTCTTCAGAGATGGTAGCGGAAAGTTGTTCAGGTTTTGTCAAAAGTGAGTAAGTGAAAGCATGTCTTCTCTGTCTTCGAAAGAAATCAGTCTAATGGCTTTGGAAGACTTTGTCCTGAAGCTTCAAAGACTTCATCTTTGGCTTCAAAAGTGTTGATACATGTGTACCTAGTTTAGGAGCTTAATGTAATATGTCTATCATGTCTTACATTTATGTAATCAAATGAGTATGAATGAAATACAAAGTGTGGTTTATGCTTATAATGTTTAATATTTGATTGTTTATTGTGTAATAATGCATATTGAACTAACTATATAGGTTTGTGGTTGTTTACATAGTTCTTAGTCAATAATGGTTGAGAAATGTGTTTAAACTTAATCGTGTGAAGTTCTCATGCTAATGGACCATGCTAATGGACCATACGCATGAATACTTCATGCTAATGAACCAGTCCCACGACTGAACCAGGAGACTAGACCAGTCGCACGATTGAGACATAAGATTGGCTCAATCACACGACTGAATCCTTAGTCGTGCAGATGGATCAACTGCATGATTCAGTCGCACGACTGAACCATGCTAATGGTTTAGTCGTACGATTGGAAGACCCTAACCTATAAATACCACTTAATTCATGGAAAACGGAACAATTCAAATACCTACGCACATAATCGTACCCTAGCCGTCCAGAGACTCAAGAACACATGTTCCAAGTTCATAGATCACAGTTGACCGTTCTCTAATCTTTGTTAATGTTTCATTCATCGTTAGATTGATCTGAACTGTGTTCTCCCTGATTGGATCGCCAATCTAATAGGATTCCGCACTATTTGAGTTGGTATACGCGCAGAATCAGTTAGTACTCCATACGTACACGGTCCTCTAACAAGTGGTATCAGAGCCTTGGCTTTTAATTTTGCATGTGATTCGATCCATTTGGTGGAAAAATCACGTTTTTCATTCAAAAACACTATCTTTTTGGTTAAAACAGTGTTTTCGACGTCTCCAGATCTAAAAGTTCATGTTTTTCGGCTTACGGAAAATTAGGGTTCGTAAAAATTCGTAGTTTTGTGTCAAAGTACCAAAAACACTCGAATTTTAAAAAACCAGCAGCCTTCAGTCACACGATTGACTCAATCGCACGACTAAACTCATTCGCACATCCCATACGCACGTTTGAACTTAGTCGCACATCCATTCATACGACTGAGCAATCTCATTCGCATTGTTCATCCGCATCTGCCCAATCGCACGATTGTTCATCCGCATTTGTCCAATCGCACGATTGGCTCAACCACATTTGTTCAATCACACGATTGACTCAGTCAGATCTCTCTATTCGCACAGGTGAAAAAGTTTTAGCTTGAAATTCAAAGTTAATACAAATGGAAGATCAGTACTCAGCTTTTACTGCCAGTAGAGATTCAGGGATCCAGAATCTATTGCTTCTGGAATATGAAGTTGGTAATCACAATAAGCCCCCTAAGCTCATAACGTTAGATGATTACTCACAATGGAAGCAAAGGTTCGAGATATACTTAAATTGAGTTGATCCTAATCTGTGGGAATCAATTGAGACTGGGTATAGCATGCCGGTTGGTGCTGATGGAGTAAAACTTACCTTAGGTGGCATGATGGATAGGCAGAAGGTAAAGTACAATGCAGAGAAGAAGGTGTATGCTTTGTTAACTCAGTCAATTCATAAGGATATATTCCATCAGTTTTCTGAGAACAAGCAAGCCAAGAAGCTATGGGATGCTCTGGAAAAAAGGTATGACGGGAATGCGTCATTGAAGGCATTAAAGGAAAAGGCTTTGAAGAAGGAGTTTGATAACTTCTCTTCAATATGAAACGAGAACCTGGATGACATCATCGACCGTTTCTACCACTTGATGAGTGAGCTGCACACTCATGGGGTTACCACATCCATGGAAAATAAGGTGTCGAATTTCGCAGATGGATTGCCAGAAAAGTGGGTTTCGTTTGTGTCAAACCTTAGACAGAATGATATGTTGGCAAAGTTGGATATTAATGATTTCATTTTGAAGTTGAGAGAGGAAGAGTTGAGGATGAAGTACAGGTCTCAAAAAGGTTCATATCATCAGATCTCGTCACTTTTCAACTCAACTCCTCAACCAAAAACTTTTGGAGCACCACTTCAAACAGCATTTGTGTCGAGTTCAGCTGCTCTGTCCCAAACCATTACTTCATGATCTGAAAAGTCAGGGTCATTTTCCGCCCAGTACATAGCACCTGAAGCCAATGCTACGAAATTGAAGACCGAGAATCTCGGTAATGTGACTGTAGAGGTAGCAAAGGGCATATGGATCTCCTAGCAGTTGTCGTTCACTCCTATGAAGGTCTAGTTGCGGGGAAGATTGGAAACTGCCATCTCACCGATAAAGACTAGGAGCAGGTAGATGAAACTGAACTCGAAAGAATGGATATCATGTGGGCGTTGGCTAGTGCTGTCCGAAGAGAAAAGAAGTTTATGAAGAAAATGGGATAGAATTTGATAGCCACCAAAGACACTACCTTTGGTTTTGATAAAACCAAAGTTACCTGTTTTAACTGTGGAGAGAAGGGGCATTTCAAGCGTGAATGTGTTAAGCCCAAGAAAATAGGTAGTTGTAGAGATTAATGAAGAGGTTGATGCAACCTAAACATCCAAAGTCTATCCTGCATGTTGCACAAGTGCTATGAAGAAGAATGCTCAGGAAGTTTCACACATGCAACAGAAATATTCTAAGTGTGAAATCTTCTGAAGCCAAGACCAATATCCTCCGAAGCCAAATATGAAGTCTTCAGAAGCCTCAGAGACAAAGTCTTCTGAAGCTTTAACTCATGAAGACTGATTTCTTCAGAAGACTTTTGACACATGCTTTATCTATTGTACTTTTCCATAAAGCTGGACACCTTTCTGCTGCATCTCTGTAATGTTACCAACTTGCATGAGTTGGTGAAAAGGTCCACGCTTTTGGTAACTGTACATTGAGGTCTTGAGTTTGTAAACTTTCTACTTCATGTACTTTATCCTTTTTGTAATAGATAAGGATGTGAATAATGGCATGTCATAGTCACTAGTCAAAAGACAATCTGCCTTTTGACTCTACAATTGATTTTGTTTGTGTCTAGTAAATTGTATCCAGCTGGCTTTCAAAGTATAGCCGGCTGTAGGATGTAGTATAAGTATCTCATGTTCTTGTATCTTTCGAATATGCTTTGTAACATTTGTAATAAAACATAGAGAAAACAATATACTGCATTCTTGAAAACCACATACTTGTGCTCTTATGTTTTGTCTCTTACATTACTTGTGTTCTTAGTGTCTTATTGTGGTTAATCCAGTTTACTTTTTGATTAAATTTGGTTAATCTCCTCTTTGTGTTGTTGTGTTATAATCAACACCCTTCAACGATCATGTAGTAATGGTAATCCATTCTCCACCTTCACTCGTCAAGATAAACCCACCAATGGGGCTACATCGTCAAACAAGGAACCCAAGGCCTTGAATGCACAAGACGACAAAGGGCAAGATTGGACCTTTCGCTTTGTATCTCTAGGAGAATCCAACATTGCTTGTGTTGAAGTTTTGGATGATGACTCGACAAGCGAAGGTGAAATCACAGTGGAACTAGTGATGTCTAATAATGAAGAAACTGCATATGTGGTCAATCACCTAAAAGAAGAAGTTCACAGTACAACATGTTCAGAATCAACAGCACCCGTACAGTCAAACTCTGCTATGATGGCTGATTCAACTGAATCTTCTCAGGTAAGTACTAAAGACCAACATTTTGATAGTCATGCTTGTAATGAATGTAATAAATTTAGAGAAAGCATAGACTCAAAATTTTCTAGGCTATTAGATCACAATGATAGTTTAGTAAATGATTTACAACTGTGCATAGAAGCAAATAGGATCTTAAAACAAAATAAGCACAATTATAAAGAGAAAATAGAACAGTTAAATAAACAACTAAGGGATACCGAAGTTGTATCTTTTAATCAAGCAACTGACATAAAGTTCTATTTAAACTCCCTAGAAGAAACTAAGAAACAAAAAGCAGTTTTAGAAGTCGAAGTAAATTCTTTAAAACAAAAACTGCACAGTTGGACTGATTCTTCTCACATAGTTAAGCACTTAGTGAGAGAACGCAAAAACGGGGAGGGTTTGGGCTAAAAAGTGGTTCCACCATCATATGAGACCTTGCTGAATGCTAAATGCAAACCAATTAATAACAACCCAATCAAGGATCATGTGGTGTCCACTCCTCTTGTAAGTGATCCAGATTCCACAAGTAAACCTATTGAATCTGTCACTAAACAAAAGCAAACCACTTTAAAATCAAAAGATAAAATGCCTATTGTTACTTTGGATGAACAATTTGAAAAGGTTAAGGTAAAGTCAGGTTCAATCATGTCTAATTCTAAATCTAAAAGGACCAAACAAGTTAACTAATCACGTGCACCATGTCTAAGTCCAAATACACATAAGAGTAAAGATGTTAAAAAGGTTCAAACAATTAATTTTGTTAAAGAAGATAAAACATCTAAACAAGAAGTGTCAAAACCCAAACAGACTAAAGTTACACCTGTGTCATACACGTCCCCACAGAAACAGATGCACCAACATGTCGAAAGTAGATCATGCTACAATTGTGGAAAGTATGGACACATTGCCTCTAACTGTCCTTATTATCAGACACCAAGAAAGATAATTGAACTTCATGATCCTAAACCAAGTTCTTCTAAAAGGAGTTCTATCACTCCACCAAAAAGAATTAGTGAACATAAAGTTCAAACCATAAGCCAGTCATCTGTTTATCACGAATAGGCCTTACACACTATTGGCTTGTGGAAAAAAATCAAAACCAATGTCTGATAATGAGCATAAGAAGAAGAATGATCTACCCTCTCCCTCTAATGGACAGTGGGTAGAATTCGTGATATGTGATGCCTCTGGGTCACCCAAGCTAGTTAAGGCATGGGTCCCTAACCTCAACTAATCATTTCATTTTAATGTGCAGGATGTCTGCTATAGTGCTTCTACAAATACCTGGATTGTTGATAGCGGAGCATCAAGGCACATGACTAGAAACCTTTCTCTCTTGTCAAATGTCAAACAAATTAAAGGAGGACACGTTTCATTTGCTGGAAGTAAAGGTGGTTATATCACTACACAAGGGGAAGTGGGAAACCAGAAAGTGAAATTTGATAAGGTAAACTATGTTCAA
>BJCM01271173.1:0-22148 GCA_018326385.1 Flaveria bidentis
ATAAACTTGCATAATTCATAATCATTGACATGAATTGCTACTTGTAAATCTTATATATATATATATATATATATATATATATATATATATATATATATATATGTTTAACCCATGAAAACTCACCAACTTTTAAAGTTGACCCTTTATTTTTAACATGTTTTAGGATTGCTACTTGAGAAAATTTTCTTACACATATAGGATTTGGACTTAGTTTAAATAAGTATCTTATGTTGTTGTTTAAATCTTTGTTGTATGATAATGACTTAATTATCTAGTATTATTCAATAAAAATGACATTTAATATTATTTCAATTTATTTAATTCCATGAGCTATGAACAATCGTTTCATATTCGTCCGCCTCGATGATTTCGTTGTTGGTCGGGGTGTAACATGTTCGGTGGTGGATTGGTGGCTGGTGGGTAGGAGGATTGGGTGGTGGCTTGGTGGTTGGCGTTGATAATGATAGATGGTGGTGATGGTGGGTAGATGTTGGTAATAGTGGGTAGTGGTGGATAGATGGTGGTGATGGTAGGTATATATAATTACACTAATAGTCCCTATATAAAGGAAACATATAAAATTACAAAAATAGTCCCTCTAAGGACATTTTAGTCAATTTCTTTAAAGTTAACAGAAAAACTAACAGCAGTTAGTATTAATATCTATACTTGTTACAAAATTTAAAACACAATACCCTAACATGTTACAAAAAAACCCTTAGTGCCCAAACTTGTTTTTTATATAGACAACAATGACCATTTATGTAATTAACTCTAAAATTTATAAAGAAATTAAAATCAAACATAAAAAATTAAATAAATATCAATAATAAATTTCAATAATTAAAAAAATAAAATAAAGGTTAAAAATCAAATTAAATTCAAAACTAAATAAAAGTAAAAATAAAGTGTATGTAAAAAGAGAAAGCGAGAAGTATTGAAAAATAAGTATGTGATTAATATAAAATAATTAAATAAAAACCAAATAAAAATTAAAAATACATTCGAATAAACATTAATAAAATTCAAAATAAATATTGAAAAAGTCATATTAAAGTTAAAAATAAAAAAAAAACGATTCGATTTCATTTTTCATTTTTTGAATTTATGCTTTCATGAGGTTTTTGTATTCTTCAATTTAAACATGACATATGAACTTCATTAAAAATAAATTTAATAAGAAATTTAAGCATACTTCTAATTTTCTTCTTTTCTATTTTTATATGCATTTATTGTTACTTTTATTTACTTTTTAAACCTGGTTTAATTATTTAACCTTTATTTTATTTTGTAACGATTATTGAACTTCTTTATTAACGTTTATTTGAATCTTTTAAATTTTATATGTTTTTTTGTGTTTTTTTAAATTTTTGTAGAAAATTGTGCAATTGGTCCCTATGGTTTGACCATATTACATATTTAGTCCCCAGATCGTCAAAAACTAAGGGACACTAACGGTGAGGACTAAATTTGCAACAAACTTCAAATGTTTGGACTAAATTTGTAATATTTAAAATCTAAGAATTAAATTTATAATATAATCAAACCATAAGGATTATTTTTACACTTTTTCATACATTAGCTTGTTTGAACTTTGAGTAAGCACTAAAGGGTAACACTGTCATTTACTGCTGGTGTTGTTTTGACCATCGTTAAAGCCTTTTAAGACAACTGGTGCTGGCACCTGGGTCCAACATATGTGTATATTATTTATAACTCAACTTTACAACATGTGAAATCTTGGTCCACCATTGTTTGTGAAATCTCCACCCCGTATCCAAATATATATTGTTATTTTTGAAGTTTAGATATCACAAATCGTTTCTTTTATATTTCATTTGGCTTTACAGCAGATATATAAGACTATAGTTCTCGACATAACACGAACTTCACCATATGGAATAAATGTGGGTTTTTTAATTAGATTATTATTGGTCCTTTTGTAAGTGAGTTTGATTTTTAGAATGTTTTCGTAGTTGAGTTATGAATATCAACAATGCTAGTCACTCAAACAACTCACTAAGCACCCGAAGTATAACTGTAAACATGTTGCAATAAGTCGTAAATAGAGTAACCCCACACCATTTTTAGAATTTGAATAGTGGCCCATGTTTGATGCAGTTTTGTCCTACCAAGTTGCAGAGATATTTTTTTAAAACAATTGTTTACTCTTAAATACCACCTAATCTTACATTTTTTATGGATATAAACTCGTATCACTTTTTAGTAGGAATTATCAGTTCCACTAGACTACATGAGTTTTTTTTTTTTACTATTTCACAATATCTATTTTGTTTAAAATAATTTTTCTTGTACTTCTACATTAAGTGTGTTTTTATTTTGTATGTTACCCCTTGTTTATCTTTCTAGTTAGTGTTAATTATATTACTCTTCTAAAGCTAGAATTTTCTTAAAAAGGTTCTAATTTTAATCCAATTTTGAAAAATTATTCTAATTTTAACCCATTTTGTTTTAAGTTTTATTTTTAATACGACCCAAATATGACTCATTCGAATTTGACAAGACCTATTTTCGGTCTCCTCCAAAAAAGGTTCTTGTATCTATCAGTGCAACCTAACACACTTGATGTAGTATCAAAATTTATTATATCGACCCTAACATGTTTATTTATCACCTCTATGAATTCTCTAATTTTTCTTTTGGTGAATGGTGATGCTTATAAATAAAGGAATTTGAGCAATTATAGGAAACAAATGATACCCGAATTAGTCAAAGAGTCGAAGAATGGGCTTTTGAGATATTATTATCAATCAAAGAAGAGAAATTCGTGTTGTTAAAAGTAGCAACATGTCATGTGGGTTTTGTTATTTTTTTAAAGGTAAGTATAATTAATACAATAGGTTAGCAACAAGCTAAGAACCCCGTAACAATTATAACAGAAACAAAAAAGAGAATACAAAAACAACACGAATCTAGGGAGCTAAAAGCTTCAAAAGATTATGATCAAGATACCACTCCTTAGCTTTAGCCTTTATCCTATTCTTGATCCAAAGTGTCGTAAGAGCCTTGATGTCACCGTTTATGAGAGGAATATATGTAACCTTACAGTTTAAAACCATTTCGTTCCTCGCTTTCCATATACACCAACATAAGATTAATATAATGGTGTGAACCATTTTCTTTTTAACCTTATCTCCAGAGATATTCTTGTGAGACTCAACAAAATCTTGAATGAAAAGTAAAGAATAATGGAAATTTATACTATGGCTAACATACGACCACAATAAATTTACTATTCTCCATAAAGTGAAAAGATGCTTAACCGACTCATTAAATTCACCACAGGATTTGCATATTGGGTTTTCCACCAAGACATTCTTCTGAATGAGAGCATTAAGAGTATAGATTGTTTACACTTTAGCTTGCCGGTTAAAAATGTTGATTTCTTTAGAATCCGATTGTTACACTCAAACTTATAAAAAAAAACATCGCGTCGACATTTGCAGAGTGGACCGTCTCTAATTCAAGTATGTAACCAACAGAAAATCGTGTTCGTTTTATCCATCTTACTAGTGATGAGTCAGGATCATTATAGAATCATTTTCTATTTTTAGAACCAAAAGAACCATTGGTTTACATAAATGTAAATTATGAACCAGGGGTTTACATATATGTAGGTTAAAGCCGATGATATTTAGTTGTTTTAAATAGTTTATTGTTTTGTCTAATATACACATATGTAAAACAACTTAAATAATATCAGACTTAATTTACGTTTATGTAAATCAATGGTTCTGTGGTTCTAAA
Organism: Flaveria bidentis; assembly: GCA_018326385.1. Classification (NCBI taxonomy): domain Eukaryota; kingdom Viridiplantae; phylum Streptophyta; class Magnoliopsida; order Asterales; family Asteraceae; genus Flaveria; species Flaveria bidentis. The sequence continues at coordinate 3,769 of BJCM01271173.1, forward strand.
AACAAAAAGTGATTCTGTAATGATCCTAACCATACTAGTGAGCAACCTTCGTATGTAAATGTTAACCTTATGAAGATCAACCTCTACCTTAAAATTGTTTTTCAACATACCAGAACAAAACATTTTAGTCGTGATAGCACTCCAAGATCTTTAGTTTTCGTAAATAGAATAAATGACATTCCACCATAATCTGTGTTTTTTCAATTTAAATCTCCACCACCACCAAGTCAACATCTTGATATTAACTGCCTTTAAATATTTAATGAGCTAATCCTAAGACCCCCTCGATCCTTAGGAGCTTAATTAACTTGTAATATATCCAAAATATCTCTACTAGTTATAAAACGTATCATTTTACTTTGTGTGTAACTAGTTTTCTACTTTCTTTCTCCACATTCTTAGATCTTCTATAAGTAACAAGATTATAACAATATAGAAATTGAATATGAATACGTAAAATTAAATAAAACATTAAGAAACAAGCCAATGTTGATAGTTAAAAATTTTAGACTTTTGAACAATTGTCTAGCTAAACATATAACAAGTATAGAATAAATTAAGAATCATAATCGATTCTATTCCGGAGAAACAAATATTAGAGACGGATTTAAACAAATTTACTTTAATAAGTAATAGAACTTATAGGATTGTAAACTTGTTTTAGGGTTCTAACACGGGTATGGTTTATATGATTACTATGGAAATTTGGTACACTATTATCAAGATTTTCGTTTAGTTTAGTTGTCCAACATGGGAAAAAAAAGCTTGATTATGATTAAAAAAATGATGACACGGATAAAAAAAATTATTTTCTAACTTTTTAAAGTGTCTCTTTTTTGTTTTAATGTTTTGAGTCTGGATATATGATATAGTTTATTTTTATCTTAGAACACCTACAATAGTAGACGTAGCTTGCTTATGGGTGAGTTAAGGATACGAAGGAGAAAGGAAGTAAGGTGGAGGAAAGGGTATGGACGTTCTTGTGCAAAAACACCCAAAATCATATGGAACTCCGTCGGAGAAATTAGTTTTGGATGTAATTGCACAAGAGTTGGTTTTGCGGCCTTTTGCAGGAGAAACTCTTATGAATCATTAAACTATAGACTTAACAAGGTGGAAACAGAAAAATGTTGCTTTTTAATGTAAGTCGAGCAATGGTGATATCGAACCTTTCCAGTGAAGTATTTGTATTGTTTTTTTGTGCAAGTGAATTTTACAAAAGAGATTCCTAAAAACAATAGTGGGGGTATGAAGTGCAATAATTTGTTTTGGTACAATAATTGGAATGAAACGATATCTTACCTACTTATTTATATTTGTAAAACGATGTATGAGCATTTGCGATTCTCCTTTTATTTTTAATCTTATAATTACATTAAAAACTTTTATTTTTTTCTTTTTTTCAAATAAATAATACTTTTTCATACTTTCATCATTACATTTTATATCTCATCTACACACAACCAATTTCAAAAATATTAAAAAATTTATGTGGGTTGTATCGTGTTTTCTCAAATATGAAGAAACACGTTTGTACCGTATTTTCTCAAATATGAAGAAACACGATACAATCCCCGTAAATTTTCCCTATCAATCAGTCATAACCATCCCATATAATATGGGTCAGCTACTCACGTAAAAATAGGAAACGAACTATGAATACTCTAAAACAAGATCCCTATATTTTGATTTATGTTGGAAACTATGTCTATACGCGATGTCGTTCAACTAATATGGTATGTGTTCCTCAAGACGACAACAAACGTCACACATAGTCATGTTCATCTTAGTCATGGACACTGAATTTTTCATGGAATCACTGAATTACACACGAATCAAGCTTTGTTCTTTTATTTTACGAATATGGGCATATACCAATACCACACTTCCAAATACTTTTGGTGGGGCATCAAGAGATATGATTAAGGTACTTGTTAAGGTAGAGCATGCAATGAGGTTTTGTGTTTCAAACACTTTTAATGGCATTAGTTCATCAAGTAGACAACACCGGTGACCAAAAAAACCCAAATATAACATAATTTGGGCTCGATAAACCAATTTAAATTTGCAAGCAATGTGTTTCCAATAAACCACAACTCAAGTGCAGATTTTCATTTGAAGACAAACATACACCAACCAACCAACCAGAATAATAATAATAATACAAATCCTACATTATTCCACTTTAACAAAACAACAATCTCACCAAAACTGGGCTCTCAACCAATCCAGTTACCAAACACTACAAATCTAGGAACACAAACTCCTCAATGGCTGGGATCTCTCCAATCTTCTTTAGAGCCGATTTGCTCGGCTGCTCATCCACACCAATCGCCATAACCGCTTGTTTTCGTGGTGCGATCCTTCCAACGCTCATGAAGCTCACGTTCACATTCTCTTCACCGAGTAAGCTACCAACGATTCCAATCATACCTGGCTGGTCAACCTGCCTGCAGAGAATAATATTGCCTTCTAGACTCACATCCACTTCAAATGCACCGACTTTGGTCAAATGTGGGATTCCGTCTTTGACCTTGCCTTCCACAGTCACCTCCCCGGACTCGGATATTGCACTCGCGAACCTTGACTCCACATTTGCGATTTGGACCTGGATTGACTCGAGTGGCCTCTCGGGTGATCCGTCTAGGATCACTCGTTCTTCACTGATGCGGACGCCTCGTTGTTTGGCTGTAAAATCTGCGTTGACCAAGTTGACAAAAACGCTAGAAATGGGCTCGATTAGACCTTTGGTCACCATGGCCCGGAGTAGTCTTGTGTCTAGATCATCAGGTGCTCTGGCTGAAGCATATGTGACCTTAACTGACTTCACTCCACTTCCACCAGCTACTAGTTGAACTGCCAACCGCCCAAGTTTTTCAGCGAGTGTTACATACGGCTTCAACTCTGTAAGAACCTATTGCCAAAAAAAGAAAACAAAAAGATAAGGACACATTATAAAAATATTATTTACTGAAATATAGCAAGTAATAATAATATAATGTGATCTAGTACCTCAGCAGGCACCATGGGAGCATTGACTGCAGTGGCAGCAAGTTCACCTTTTAGGGCTCCAACAACAGCTTCAGCAATTTCAATGGCTACTCCTTCCTGCAAATAATTGAATATTACACGCTAATAATCATAAAATTATCATGTCAAATGAACTTAAAACTGCTTTGCATTACGAACAAACCTGAGCTTCCATAGTACTAGCACCAAGATGAGGAGTAACAGTCACATTTTCATGTTGTATAAGCTTGCTATCCTTTGGTGGTGGCTCTACAGTGAAAACATCAAGTGCAGCCTGAAAGCAAGTGCAATATAGTAAGAAATTGCAAAAAATACACAGGAAAATATAAGACATAATTTACCTGGGCTACAATGCCTGCATCAAGTGCTCTAACCAAAGCTTCTTCATCGATGACTCCACCACGAGCAACATTGACTATTCTAACTCCCTTTTTCATCTTTGCAAAGTTTTCATCATTCAAGATTTTCGAGGTAGCAGGAGTGAGGGGCATGTGAAGTGAGAGGAAGTCGGCTGTTGAGATGGCTTCATCAAAACTCACCAAGTCAACTCCTATAGCATGAGCGCGGTCAGCTGGTGCATAAGGGTCATGTGCAATGACATGCATACCAAGCCCCTTAGCCCGCCTTGCGACCTCTGTTCCAACCTTTCCAAAACCCATCACTGCAAGAGTCTTGCCAACAAGTGACACACCCACGTATTTGTTCCTCTGCCATTTCCCTGCATTGAACACAAACATTAAGGTAAAGCATATTAGATCAAATCATACTAGTCAAAGCGGAGCAAGGTGCATTCATAGGCCCCCAGCCAGCAACAGCACCGTGAGTCAACCATGGCTCACAAGCACACATTCCAGCCAAAACTGGTCTGGAACATCAAAAACCGGTCAGAAACATCTAAAAACGATCTGAAACATCTTAGAAACGGCCTAAAACATGTCTAAGTAGCCTAAAACATGTCTAAAACCCCTAAAATAACATGTTTATATTGTGCGCGTTGCTTATAAAGCCCTTGTTTCTAAAACACCTTGTGCTGAGGCTCTAGGTTCACCCTTTGCACCTTGAGTGTGTCTTCGGCTACCTAAAATTAATATAACAATGCCTATTTCCTTTATTAGATTTATCTCATTTCAATATATCCTAACGTTAAGTAAATTGAACCCATAATTCAAAATTTCAAATAAAAGATTTGAAGGAAATTGCCAATGGGTAGATGATAAGTTTCTAAACAAGCAGCAATCCATACCCACTAAACACAAAAATAGTAACATATCGATTGCAAAACACAACTACATATCATATCTAAAATGACAATAAATACATGAAAACTAAGCAAACGTTTGTCACCATCTTAGAACATGCCAAAAGCACCAACATTTCATGAAACTGCAAAAAACCAAATGAAAATTCACAAGATTTAGCAAAATAACTCTACTCCAGTCAACCTCATAACATTCTGAATCTACTTAAAACCTAGATCCCCTTAAACCCCATCAAGAACACATGCACCACAACTGTTCGACGAAATGCCACACAGAAAAATCATCACCAAATCAAAGAATCGAACACATACCAGCTTTAATCGACGCATCAGCCTGAGCCACATTCCTAGCCATAGCCGTAAGCAACGCGATCCCATGTTCAGCAGCAGCAACCGTATTAGCCGTGGGCGCATTGACCACAAGGCACCCATGCTCCGTCGCCGCACCCAGATCCACATTATCGATCCCAACACCAGCCCTACCTACAACCTTCAACCGACCACCGGACGATTCAAACACCTCACGACTCACCTTCGTCCCACTGCGCACAATCAAGGCGTCACACAGCGAGATCTTGGTGCAGAGCTCCTCAGGGCTCAAGTTGTACGAGCAATCGACGTTGGCGAAATCTTTCAACAGATCGATTCCAGCTTCCCCCAACTTCTCGGCGACGAGGACGGTGGGTTTGGCGCCCATTGACGCCACCACCAGCACCAGCGGCGCACGGCGGCGGTGGTGGTGGTGGTGGCGGAGGGGGAAGGATATGGGGAGCTTGTGTTTGAGGGATGAGAGTGAGGTGATCTTTGGTGTTGATCGAGGTGATATGAGGGTTGCTGATGGTGAAGATGAAGCTGCCATTGTTGTGGTGGTGGTTGCTAATGTGCGCCGGTGGAGGGGGGTGGTGGGGGTGGTATTTATAGGGAGTTTGGTGGTGTTGAATGAATGGGGATATACGCACGCGCCGGCGCGTGGTAGGAGTTGGGATTTAGTGTGGGGTAGGTGAGTGTGTGCTCACGCGCTTGGTGTTATGCTTGGATCTAAGTTGGGTCCCACTGAGGGTTGGTGAATGTATTCATTAGTTACTAGTATTTTGGATTTGAATACTACTTTGCACTTGAAATAAATTAGTATTAAATCAATTGCGTTGTGAGAACATGTAAAATTATATCATACCAAAACTGAAAGAGCTCGCACTAGAATAAAATAAAATTAAACGAAAAATAAATGTACAAACGTTGACCCACATATAAAACGTAAAACATTAAAAACAATAATTAAATCGATTTAGAACCCACCATTGGTGTCGCCACTATTGACTTTGTCTCCGCTAATAGAGTCACCATTATTGTTGACATTTTTTAGTGTATTAACTCTCAATTTTAAACCAAAGTTGACAAACGAAAACCTATAAAAGATGAAAAGTATGGATGTGTAAAGTTAAAAGTAAAAAACTTATACGAGTTATACTATAAAAAAATTAAAAGTATTGGGTTAAAATAAAACATTAAAGAAAAAAATAAACATATACTTCCTTCAATGCTTATTGTACAACAAATAATACAACTTTAGGTTGATAATTAGTAATATTTAGATCTCAAAGTATGTACGTATGCTAATATTGATTAGTATTGAATGATCAGTATTGATATAAAAACAAAAGTTCCACTTATTTATCTATTTCAAACAAGGATACAATGAAATTAAGTAATATTGATTGAGTTTCATTTATAAACATTTATATATTATTTATTATTTTTATCCTTATAATTATATTAAAAATTATTTTTTTATTTTTAATTAAAAAATATATTTTATACATTTATCATTTTTTTCCTTCTTTATTCACAACATTTTAAAAAGTTAAAAATTTTATAAAAGTTAAATAGTAATTTTTAAATTTACAGATGAACATATTTTCTCTATTATCCACTAATAACTACTCAAAATTATTCTAATATAATATAAGAATTTCAGTCACAAACTCACAAATGTTAAAAAATTGAAATATGAATACTCTGAATAAATTGTATTTTATGGTTCGTGTCAAGTATAATCACATAGCTTACTTCTTTGCCTTCTCAAAGATTTTAAGATATTTCATGTATACCATGAAAGAGAATAGTGTAATTTCTATATGTCAATCATATTGTTATTTTAAGTAGATTTATAATATAGTTCGTTTTATTTGGACACCCTAAAATTTTAATTTTAAATCAACATTTGTGTATCTTATATGTCGCGTATGGATCCATACATCTTACCATATAGGTTAGGATGTTTTTTTTATATATTATTGTTTATAAAAATTTTGCGTATAAAAATTGGTGTCGGCTCTATTTTGCACGTTAAGGTTGAGATTTTGCGTATAAATTATGTTTTGTAACTTATTAATTGAAAATTTTAAATATTAATTAACTAATAAAACATATAAAACAAAACAAACATTAAATGATAATATAAATAACGAAGTTTTTAAATACATAACAAAATGAAAGTACAATTAATAATATAAAAACTACGGTGAATCTGGGTAATGTCGAGGCGGTGGCAAGTCTGGAGGATCAATACCAGCAGCACAAGCTCGTGCAATCTCAAGCTGAACGTGTCAATCCATAAGATCCTTAACTCGATTGAGCCGACGACCCTGATCCCGTAATCTCGTAGTAATCTCCTGCATAAATGTCTCCATACGTGCAGGCAACCTCACATCTCGTAGTAATCTCCTGCATAAATGTCTCCATAAGATACTCAACTCGAGATGACGGCTGATGTGCTGGCGACTGGTCGTGTGGCGACTGGTCGTGTGGCGACTGATCATGCGGAATATGCTCTTGCTGTTGTTGTGGATTGTCATCGCCAACCTGTTGAACAGGTGCTGGATGCCAGATCTCACCGTGTCGAAGTGAGAACTATATGCCACCCGAAAACTAGCGTATAATACGCATGCCGAATAACGTACGTCGATCTAATCTCACCGGCTCGATCGGAGGAGATACGTCAGCAACATGTCGAGGAAGATAACCAAGACAACGTGCAATCAGCGTAATGTACGCGCCGCCATACACCGCTCCTCGCTCCTGGCGATGATAATACGAAGCGTAATACTCTGCCAAAACATCTCTCCAGGTTGCACTGGTCCTCGTAAGCAAACAATATAAGTAAAATAAGTCGGGAATGGTACACCACTCTCGACTCTTGCCACATCCCGTTATGGATGTGGCTATCATGCGATGCAAGTAACGAATGAGAGGATCTCTAATGCGAGTGACCCTGCCCTTAGTCCTTTGAAATGGACCTCCGGCAATCTGAGGCCACCAATCACTCAATCGGGTCTCCTCAATCTCAGTAATTCCCTCGGTAAATAGAGGGGTAACAGACTCCGGCTAATAATAAAGTCCCGAGAAAACGGCAAATGGCTCAATCGACATTTGATGTGATCGTCCACATAGCATAAACGAAATCTCAGATCGCAGATCGTCCTCCTCCATCTCATTAGGACGAATATAAATAAAGGTAGATAAAAACTCCACCGTCAACTCCCAGTAAGAAGGTAAGAACGCCAGCTCAAATAAACGATTACATGGTGTATTATCCCGTTGTGTAATTATTTGTTGTTTCACACATTCCATCTCTTCTTCAACATCGACTTCTTCATGCACCATAAATGATAGTTTAATTTTATCAAGCTTCGTCCAAAAAACGTCAATTGCATCCAGTGGAATTTTAGTGCCTGCATTATAAATTATAAATTAATATAAAATTATTACTGTAACAGAAAAATGATAAATATGGAACAACTATTACCAGAATATTCATATTTTTCCAGCCGACAAGCACAAGACAACCCACAACTAGTGAAAAGGGGACAACTACACGTTGCATTTGCTGAGCGCATCACATGCAATTTAGTGTTTTCGGCAACTAATAAATCAAGAGCTTTGTGTGAAACCTTGCCTCGTAGGTAATCAAACAACGGGAGTTTATGATGATTTATAATTTTAATCTTGCTTGTCTCAAAGCTTTCTTTTAAATTTACCTCTTGTGCGTTTACCAATTGATCTACAAACTCCACAAGTCTATCTAGTGAGCTATTTGTTGATTTAATATATCTTTTTAAATTTGCATGTTGACTCTCGACTATGTTTGTTGTGTGTTGGCCAAAATTACGGTTTGAGTTAGTCCATGCTGATACAAACATTTTCTTTTAACTCTGTAACCAGTTTTTGTTTATATATGACAATACTTCTGAAAATATATTACAACAAAATTAAATTAAATGTTATATTTAACAGAATTGTATGTACGTATGTAATGAAAAACTTACTTTCTCGCTTCGCTTAAACTAGTCGTTCATAAAGAAGGTTATAGTTATACTCGTAAATCTCCGGTGTAGGAGAATCACACAAACATGCCCATGCATATTTAAACTTTCGCCAGTCATCTTTCGTAAAACTTGCTTTACAATGTTTCGCGATATTTCCATCAATAATGCCACCTGCATAAATATTTCGAAGCATTCGAAAATACTTTAACACATGCGTTCATTAAAGCAAGATATATGTTTGTTATTATGACCCGCGGCTCCATACACCTGTTTAACCTATCTTTCAATCTATTAAACACCCACTTAAAATTATCTTCTCGTTCTTTACTAATAAACGCATGAGCAACACAAAATGTCTTGTGTGTCGAGGTCACACCCACATTTGAACAAACGGAAGTTTGTACATGTTTGTTTTATATGTCGTGTCTATCATCAGCACGTGCGGGAATGCACGCCAAGTGTCGTATGATTTTGGATGACAAAAAATATATCTTCTACGGTATTTGTATCGGGATCTTCCCGGGTGTAATAAACGTACCTTTTATAAGATAATTGTTTTCTAAAACTTGCATTGGTGTTTCATCGACTTTTTTTTCACTTCTTATCTTATATTGAGTATTGTATACGTCTCTGGTTATGGATGCGTTCTTTGAATTTTACTTTTTCAAAGCGATAAGATGCTACGAGGCTCCATGTTCTGATGACTAAGTTGTTTCACCAAATTGTATTCTGTGACAACCGTCAATTTCAGGTCAATACCCGACCTTGACTTGGTTATAATTACCCCTATAATACTTGATTTTCAGTTGGATTCCAATTATTGAAGTCGTTTTATGCATTTCAAAAATTTCATACATTACATTTCATGCATAGGTGATTCGGCGTAATTACTATTTTTTACACGCGATGACCTTGACTTGGTTATAATTACACCTATAATACTTGATTTTCAATTGAATTCCAATTATTGAAGTCGTTTTATGCATTGCAAAAATTTCACGCATTACATTCCATGCATCGGCGATTCGGCGTAATTACCATTTTTACACGCGATACAACCGGCACACACACGAACGTTGGTGATAATTAATATGTGTACTAATAAATACTTTAAAGTGTTTCAAATTATTTTATATTCCATTCTTTCAAAGTATTTTAGATTCCAAATTAAATACATTGGATAAACTCAAATTTATAAATAAACCTAATCGCGTAAATTGATATTTTACGCGGAACGAATCCTTTTAACGCCACTACTAGATGCATGAGGTATTATCAATACACCATCAATATTAAAATGTATGATGTTATATAAGTTCATATAATATTTTTTTATGTATTTTAAAAAGCAAAAAGTAAAAATATAAAAATATGAAAAACACTTGTAGTGCAACAAATACCACCCAAATACACAATACTACACAAAAACTAAAAACCAAACCCCCATTTTCCCCCTTGAAACCGTTCACCCACCCATCACTTCATCTTTTCTTCTTTTCAAGAAGAGATTCTTGCTTAACTTGTAAATTTAAGTTTCCATTTTGATACAACAACTTTTCAAGTGATTAAAGAATTATGTCTTCCATTCTACTTATGAACACTCTTTACCCTCCTCAAATTTGACCAAGAAGTAAGAGTTGTCAAATCTCAAATAAGTCTTACAAGTATATGACAATAATTGGTGGATGTTAAAAGCAAAAACTCATTCACAATTCACCTACACATTTCACCAACTTCCTTTCTCTTCTCTCCTCCCTTCAAATTTCGTCCAAGAAACCATCATCATCACTTCATTTGATTCCCAACTCATTTTCTACAAATCTTGAGTGATTCAAGTGCCATTGTTGAAGATCAAGTGATTTTTGAAGCTTTCAAGCATCTTACATCAACCCTTCTATCCTTTCTTGCTTGTTATTAGTGAGAACACTCTCTTTGTTTATATATTTTTCATTTCATTATATTATTCACCTACTAGATCATATGTAACAAAATTCATCCCCAAAAGTCTTTCATGTTAAAAATGTTGTTTTTACAAACAAGGAGTTCCAAGAGTAATATTTCATACAAGACATTTTAACATGAACTAAATAAGGATTCTTATACTTAAAAAGTAAATACTCATAGATCCATTTTTGACCAAGTTACTAGTTGGTGATTTTATAAAAAGTTATAAAGATTTCTTATAACTCAATAGAAGCTAAAAAAGGGTTATATTATAGTTATGGGATTTTAAACTCTTACAAGTATTATTATGAATGCTTATATAAATTTTCTTCAAGTTATACTTAGTTAGTGAGTTGTAATATATTATTACAAATGTTAGATTATAAATTGATGACAATTTGACCAAATTTACAAGTGTGGTTAAATATATATAAACATGAGGCTTAAAAAAAAGAACAATACGAACTCTATAACTATATATTATGTTAGTTTAAAAAGGATGGTTAGTAGTTGACTTTTAACAGATAGCACATGATTTTCTTGCTTATTTGACATGAGACTTAAAATATAAATTTATGGACTTTATAATATTAGTTACTAGAATTACTTAAAAGTTGGGTTAAGACAAGTTAGTAAATTGACTAACTAGTTTATTAAAAAGATTTACTTTATAATATACCAAAGTTACTTAATAAATTAAAGAAACCCTAATTTAATATATGTAAAGAACTACACAAAATAAAAGAATAATACTACTAAGAAAATAATTAAATAATTATTTTATGGATAAACATATATATTTGTACATAGATTGTAAAATATGAAGACTAGTGATTTTACTTGGATGTTAATATTTCAAAATTTGCATTCCAACAACGAATATAATGTAAATATTATTGTACTTAAGAAAATAAGATTATTTCAAAACCCTAGCTTCTATAATTTCATATGTAAATTACATAACTAATTACTAAACACTCGAGTCATGTCTCGGGTCCAGTCGAACCAATATTTAATTACTCAAATAATATGTTAACTTTAAGATACAAATATTTTTGAACACTTTCAAGTGAAGTATAATTTATTAACATTATTTTTAGTAATATATATATATTTCACAAATACCCTCATTGTGTCACCAACGGGTCGTCGAGTCAAACGTTTTGTTATCAAGTGTGTGGATGAAATAGTTACATGCTCACATTACACGTATGAGCAAATACTTAGATATAAGTTTCCTTGATTGTTCTAGGGCGAACTTAGTTCGGATTTTCCCGAGCACTTTGGATACTTTCAGATTTCACAATCGACCCATTTCACAGGTGAGTTTCACGACCCCATTTTACTAATTTTCCTTTTGGGGGAGATTACATGCAAAATACTATTTTCTTGGACATATTTACTTTTCAATAATTTCACATGTTATATAAGTTGTTTATTTACCGTATAAAGTCCTCTGTTATCGGACCGTTAGTTTATTTCCCAAAGCGAGGTAATCATGGATAGTACTATTGGGTTTGACAACCCCCACCCGGGTTAATTTCCTTAACCTTGACTGGAGGTCTAAACGGGTGCATCATTAGCCTGTTCACCCCGTGCTTACGGTAGGCATGGGTAGGGGCAATCTATTACAATACAGTCTAGCTCCGGTTGCGGTGCTTATATAATATTGTGGCATTGTATGTACAACAAACAAACCATTGAAAGTCTTGTGGTCCAACATACTAATACTATTACTTAAAACTTGTGAACTCACCAACTTTATGTTAACATATTTTCATGCATGTTTTTCTCAAGAAATTAAGGTTTGCATGATGCTAGGCTTGTCTGGAGTTTATCGCATTCTAGGATTCACGCATGTATTTGGGACATTATTTCTAAATGGCCTTGTTTTAAAAACATTTTACATTTTGCTACAATTTTCGCTATGCAACTCTGAAAACAATTATGTAACTTTCAACGTGATTGCATCGTATGTTTTTATCAAATCATGTAGTGGTTGATCAATGACTATGGTTTCCATGACGTTCACGCCCCGCAGGAAACCGTCGTAGTTGGGGGTGTGACATATTCGTTTTGAGAAAACCTTCTTACAAATGGGTGCCCTTCCATATGTTGAGCGGAATCATGATTATGTTCGTCATTTCTCACCTCTAATTTCCACGAATGAAGTTTGTTGAAGTATATCCCCACTAATTTAAAAGGACATCCGATTTTTTTGCTACAGATCGTCTAATTGTTGCTTTATTTTTGTGTTCACCACGATCACAGATAAGCCACACCTTTACGATATGACCTTTTTTTTCTTTGATCTTCGTGTAATAATAACGTAACCATTATCACGTCCCCTATTAACAACCCAACAGACTAGCTCATTGAGTGATAAAACTTCTTGAGATGTTTCACACGATACTTTCGTGTTCTGATTTTCATCACTCGAGAGATGGTTTATATTACTTTGTTGTGGGTCGTAACTTGATTCTCGGAAAAACTCAAACTCATCATCGGGAACATAAGATTGGTTTAAATCTGGCAATCGTTTTTCGTAAGCAGATTGAACATACAAATCATCTTGATTACTATATGCCACGTACGAAACGCTTGAATAATCACCAAACAAATAGTTACCATCCCAAAACGACATAACGAACTAATAAAAAAACTGTGATATTTTGTGAGAAAACTTACGTTTGTGAATTTAGAAAGATATCGAATACGTTCTTATATAATAGAAAACGAATCTATATGTGGTGTATAGGTGACCTATAAGAGGCGTATGGACCCATACGCCACATATAGGAAGAATCTTGGGTAATTTCAAGTTCAACCGTGCTATTCGTTTTGTGGCAATCCCTGTACGACAAATGTGATTTTATTAAAGAAAATAGGGTTTTGTGGTTCAACTATCTCTTCAAAATAAATTTTCTCTAAAACTATAAATCTTATTTCTTTTATATACATACTTACGTACACATAAATGTCTTAATTACTTAATAATCATTTCAACTAACTCGGGTTCCGCGATACTAGTCGGTTATGATAAAAAAGCTTGAAAATTACTTAAGTTTACCGTAACCGACTAGCATCGATGGAACCTCAGTTAGTTGAAATGATTTTTTAAGTATGCAATTCAAATATATGTATGTATGTATGTATGTATGTAAATACTTAATGAAATAAGAATCAAATATTTACCGAGTAATTATGTGACAAAAGAAAATGTTGAACCACATAACGCTAATTCCCTCCGATAAGATTAAACGTTATGCTTACTATCAATTACTGAAAGTATCAAACGTTTCCTTTGAAATGAACGAATAAATTTAGAATACGAGCGCATTCATTTGATGTCCGGTGTGTTTATATATCAACGAAAGAAATCTTAAGTCGCGTCAAAATAATTCGAAATCAAGCCTATACGCCTCGTATAGGTCCATACGCCGCGTATAGACTTTTCAGACAACAAAACTGGCAAAGTCAAATCAGTCATTCAGCGGGCCTATACGCCGCGTATGGACCCATACACTGCGTATAGGGTTGGGTCGTATGAGAGTGGACGTATCTCCACCGACACCTATACGACGTGTATAGACCCACACGCGTCGTATAGGTTTCGGAGAAGATATGTCCCACACCGATACGACCCACGCCTATACGCAGCGTATGGCCCCATACGCGGCGTATATGCCCGCTGAACGACTGATTTGACTTCACCAGTTTTGTCGTCTGAAAAGCCTATACGCGGCATATGGCCCTATACGAGACGTATAGTTTCCATCTGATGTGACTTGGAATGTTTGGCATTTATGGGGAGAACTATACGCCGCGTATGGACCCATACGCGACGTATAGGTGGGTGTCGATTTATAATTTGGGGTATTCTTTATTAGGACCCTATAATACAGCTTTATAAACATATATCATTTCGATAAATCAGTGATATATATAATCTTTTGTTTTAAATTATAGTAATTTGTAATAATGTGTTTTCATTAAAAAAAGAAATTCATAAAATATTTTACGCCGTAGCTTTAACAAGTGATCTCTCAATGCATTATTTTTTTAATTTTTTTTTGTTATTTTGGCATTTCGTCGTTGAGGTCAAAGTATGAAACAAGGAGAAGCATGTCTTTTATGGCCTTGTGGCCAGGACTACAGGCATATATGAGAGAATAACGTTAGTTAAGTTTTTCTTTCGAGAATCAAAAGTGGCATGAATATATATGACATGAAAACATGTGATTAAATTTAAAGAAAAAATGAAAACCTTTTGAACACTATCGTACCGCTCATTTGTCCATGTTTATGCACTTACGTGTAATTGTCACAACTTTTTCCTGATCTATATATGAATTTATGTTTGTACTTGTTTTGTCCGACCATGGAGCGAATTAAAAACGTTTTTTTTTCACAAAGTCATGATAATTTAATTTACATCTTTACAGTTTAGGTTTAAATATTTTATACCCCACGATTTGAATGTTTATATAGTCATTTTGTGTTGGTCACTATATTCAAGTTCATCTCATTATGAAACTTACTAATGCCAAATTCTATCCTTTTCGATGTTAAAACTAAAAAAATCAAAAGAAATTAAGAATACTATCCAAGGAATTAACAACTAAAAAATCAAAAGAAATCAAGCAAAAGTTTGATACCCTTTTATGAGGGAAATACTATCCAAGGAAAACTAATGCTTTTAATCGATCAGAAACTGCCACGTGACATGTTAAGGTTGTTTTTTTTCATTGTTTTGGCTTCAACTTAAGAGAGATTTGAGTGAAACTTTTTAACAAGGAGTCGTCTCATCCGATGATTGATCGCGCACATCTCTTACTATCTAGGAACCTGGGTTTGAGTTCCAACAACCCTCCTCGGAATTTTTGATTATCTTTATTATTATTATTATTATTTTATTATTATGTTTAATTTAATCATTGTTTTCATCCGGTCATGGGTTAAACTCGTTAGTTTATTTCGTTATTGGTAGGATGGATAGGTGGTGGTCTTCTTCGTTGCTAAATTTAACTTGTCTTTTCTATTTCCTCTTGTTTTTTAGTAGATGCTTACTTCAAAATATTATTTCTCAAACAAGTTGATGATATTTGGTTTTTAAAAAGATTTAGAAGTAAGTATAAGTTTCAAAATAGAAAAGAGAAAATATATCATTAAAGAAAATCTAACTTTTATTCAATTGATTTTCAAAAAGTACTAAATAGTATCTAAATTTTATATATTCTTATTAAGATAACTTAATTTTAAAAAAGGTTTTTAACATGTATAAACAAATTTTATAAGATTAAAACAATATTAAAAGCCGTTCATAAAAATATTAAAACGTTGTTTAATGTTGGAAGAAAGCATGAGTAATTTAATGTTTGCGTATTAAATCAAAAATATATTATTTATAAGTTCAAAGGTAACTATTCTTTAAAAAAAAAGAAAGCAAACTATTCTTTCAAAAAGTTAATGAATGAATTTTGGACAGAAAGGTGAGTTAATACATCATGTTTGACGAAAGACGAAATGTACGGTGTTTACAATGTTCATAAACGGTAACTTTATTAATTAAAAGCTTTATTTAAACTCGATTAAATATTTGTGTCAACTTTATTAACCAATATTTTACTAAAATATGTGTTGACTTTTTGTGTCAACTTAATATATTATCATGGCTGTATAATTTTTATACGTATATCGGTATACGAGTAGAATGATGATACATGATACACGATCGTATACCACAATCGTAATCTGGTTTATTTTAATAATTATAATTTAAAGCTTCATTGTACGAGTCTAAACAAGAAACTTTAAAAAAATAGTTTATGAAAACTCAAATATTAGGATTTAAATCATAAAAAATAAAAATGAAAAAAATGAAAAATGGACTAAATTAACCAGACTAAATCTAAATTTAAAAGAAAAACATTGAAAAATGCTTAAATGGACTGCGGGGATAGGGACGTGAGAGTCGAACACGAATTTCTTTATTCCTTTGGTAAAGGGGTACCAATGTCCAATTAACCAGACTTGATCTAACTTTATTATGTCGAACAACATTTATTTAAACTAAAGATGGGATGAAAGAAATG
Organism: Flaveria bidentis; assembly: GCA_018326385.1. Classification (NCBI taxonomy): domain Eukaryota; kingdom Viridiplantae; phylum Streptophyta; class Magnoliopsida; order Asterales; family Asteraceae; genus Flaveria; species Flaveria bidentis. The sequence continues at coordinate 20,421 of BJCM01271173.1, forward strand.
TAAAACAAAAAGTAGTAAAGGCTGCTATAAGTTTTAGAGTCGATTTTTACATTTTGTTGCTTACATTGTTTCTGTTTAGTTCCTCAAGAGAGCAACCTCTGGAATGATTTATTATACTAGAAAGGTGTTCGTGTAATGCGTCGGTACAACATTTATATCTGACATATATTTTTTATCTTTGTTATTTTTTAGTAATTTTACAAAAGTTTAATATATTTTTCCTAAACTAAAATATAAAACATCAAATATATGGGTTTTACATGACGACTTGTACATTTACGTATTAGCTTATTGTATCTCACAAAATACAGATCGGTTTAGCAAAAAAATTTTATACCAAAACATTCAAAAAACATATCAGGTTACAATTGTAGTCTCAAAAAGTTTTTAAACATTATAGAATAAAAGATATAACTGAAATATTAAAACAAAATTATATTTTTTGATTTATAGGTAGATAATGTAAAATTTATATAAATTAAAATAAGTGTAAGGTTATTATGTGTCACACCCTAACCTTGACGTCGGAAACGTCGAGGTGTGAGAGTTAAGATCGTTCATAGCCACATAACGCTATTATTAAATCCAAAATATATTATTCATAAGTTCAAAGGTAATATTACAAACATAAGTCTCAAATAAAGAAAACATAATAAGAAATATAACATGCTCATTCATTTATTTAACTAGGTCCATTCCTGGATGTGTATAAGCTTCAAAAGTGCATCAAACTTGGGTGTTTCCTAAAACATGTTAAAAATAAAGGGTCAACATAATATTGGTGAGATTTCCATAGTTTGCAATACATAAGTATATGAAAGATGGCAATTCATGTTGTAAGTTAGAGAACAAAGTAACTACGGATGTAAGACAGAATGTACAATCAAAACTTTACAAAGTTTTACAAGTCTCAAACGTTTACAAGTATATATGATTAGCTAAGTGTACTTGGATCAACCAAGCAGGCTTGTCGGGCCCATAGATCTATGACGTCGCCAGACTAGCAATAGTTAATGATTGTACATATAGTCGACATTAAATGGTAGCTACAAAGTTCAACCAACCACAACACATAAGTAAATTACCATAAGTTTACAAGAATCAAACGTTTACAAGTGCAAGGGTTATAAAGTAACATGTTTCACCCCCAAAGTGTGAAAATAGGGAAAATGGGTATAGAAATACTCACTTGGTCAATGAATATATAATTGACGATTAATAAAATTATAATGGTCGTTGTTCCAACGTTTTCCCTCACAAAGTACCTAAATATATTTATTTACAAGATTTAAACTTAATTATAATAAGTTCAACGAATTAACGGGGACTAGGGTTCTAAGTGGAATTTAGGGTTGTCAAATAATTAAGTTTAAACAAATGAAATAAATTTATATATATATTTTATTAAGAAAATATATATTTATATTTTATTCAAAGTTGTGAAAAGGTAACAATTATAAAAAAATTATATATAAAGTTCAAATAAATCTTTATAACCAAAATGTATTACTAGATAACCAAAATTACTTGAAAAGAGATAATTTGAACCAATAATAATTTACTAATTATTATTTTCCAACCGTTTTATGAAGAAAAACTATTTAAACAAACTTTGTTAAAATGTTTTATCAACAAAATATTTTTATTTAATCCTAGAAAAATTTTAGAAAATATTTGGAACATTTGAAAATATTTAAAATTTATAAAAATAATTTATATATTTTTTAA